>JAMPIV010022541.1:2500-163773 GCA_024509875.1 Oreohelix idahoensis
TAGGCCCGTCTTGCATTTTGCCCTTCCTCTTACTCACCTTTTATTGCTAGTTATCCAGACATTCTCCAACATACTTAAGGTATTAGTTTAATGGCGATGCAACATTACAAGTAGTATAAAAGCATACATTTACGGTATCTGATTACAATTAAGAAGTAAGGTATATTAAAATGAAAAACTAGATCATCAGACCCTCCATACAGTATATTATATAATTCGAAACATAATCCCTTAGGGCGGCATATAATCCGCACTCATAATGTATTTGAACAGTCTACGATTATATGAGTAGGGACTGTGCATGTTTTTCAAGTCATGTGGAAGATTGTTGCAAAGATGAGCAGCTGAGTAAGCCAAGCTCTTCTTATACAAATCTAGCCTGGGCTTGGGTACCTGTAACTGGTTTAAGCGCTGACTAAGTTTTTCATTGAATTTTAAAAATGGCCACAGATACGTTGGAGCATTCTGTGACAAGATTTTGTGTGAGAGAGAGAGCTAACAAATTAATACTCTGCTGAATTACCTTCGGCTCGGTGCTCATTAAATACGAATCAAATGTTACATTGTGGCACAATTACTTTCTCACAGAAGCGGGCTGAGGATATAAAATTTACAAGAAACTTAGTAAACACAGTTGTTGTATTTGTCATCCTAAAATCCTTGTGAGACTCCCTAAAATACGGACATAAGTAATCTTGAGCGAAGATTGTTCCCATGGGAAAACTCATTCATTTTACTCGAATTTGTTTGCCGTTAGTTGACCTTCACTGCAGATCAAGGGAGACAACCCGCGATACTAGAAAGCAATTCATTATGTACATTAAAAAATATACGTATAGTTCATTATGCAGGGGTTTTAAAGGTAAAAGTAATCCTATAGCAGATGCTGGATTACCACCACCATCATCATTATCTCCTTTTTCACTCCGTATGAAAAAGGGGACCCAAAGACGCAGCAATAGAGAATGCAGTCAGCGACCCATAGCTTGACTGCTTGCGCCAGGGTCAGCGAACCAGAGCTGACCAAGACCCTACTCCACCTCCAAGTCGTGGTTCTGGAAACAGGCTGCATCACTGCAGTCTGGCTGAGAGAGTAGGGATCGAAGAGGGAAGGCAAACCCGGTCCCAAAAAATGCCGTGCTGAAGTCGGATGTGCCGGCCGAAAGGCACAGATATCGCAGCTCCGTCCTTTTCAGGACGAACGAGGAAGACTGTAGATGACCCCTTGAGGGAGCCTATATGAAACCACCACTGTAGATGACCCCTATGGTGTAGAGACCCATGGAGGGAGCCTATGTGAAACCACCACTGTAGATGACCCCTATGGTGTAGATGACCCCTGGAGGGAGCCTATGTGAAACCACCACTGTAGATGACCCCTATGGTGTAGATGACCCCTGGAGGGAGCCTATGTGAAAGCACAAACTCTTGCAGCATTGATTTATGTAACAATTTGTTTACACGATGAGGTTGCTAACCCCATAAACAACCTCATAAACAACCTCATAAACAATCTCATATTAGTCGCCTTTTACATCACGCTTGATGCAACAGTAGTTATATTCTTGATCTGTCACCTCAGAGACACCCCCCCCCCCCTTCCGCACCTCCCAGCGGAACTACACGGGACAGAAGGCTAATAGACGGGATGATAAATCAAGAGTTTAACGTAATAGGCTTTTCCTGTGGCTTAACTGCTATTCTGAAACGCGTTGAATTGAAGATATGAGCTCCAGTTTCTCTAGCTTGGCACCCAAGCTAAGAGGAAGAAGCGTGTGGCAAACTGTGCATTCCAAGATATTCAACTGTGCTCTTCAAATTACGCAGAGCTAAAATACTGCGCTCTAGTTCTGGGCTCTCCCAAGGAATATTCACATCCTAGACAGATCAACTTCTCAGGTTCTCCCCGGGCCTATCATGAGTCCATAATGGAATCCCTGGAAGTGTGTGGGTGATTTCAAGAATCAATGAGGGTGTAATTAGCTTTACACACAGAGGTTCACTTCCACATCTGTATACTATTGCATTGCGCTTAGCTGATGTTTGACTCCATATATGTCTTCATGTATTTCAGCCAAATGTGTCGCATAAGCTGCAGTGAACTCATGTTGTTGCAGTATTTCTACAGGGGGTCTCTGATGAGACACAGAAAGAATAGTGTTACCGCTCTCTTGCAGAACGTCATTTATCCGTTCATTCTTTCTTTCTATTTTTATGCTACACTCCTCTATATCAGTATACATCCGGTCATTATCTTAATTTTTACGCTTCACCTACCAGTAATTATCTGTCCTCGGAGGGACCCTCCCCAAAACCATCCCATATGTTACCTGCTTAGCCAGACGTGAACAATAAAGTCACCGCTGACGCGAAGGCAAGGGTCAATAAAAATTAAAACCGTATTGTTCGCCGGCCTAGTGTTTACTCAAGACGCAGGTAGTTAATAAATAAGCGAGTGATTACCTTCGTCAAGTCTAATAGGGGTAAACAAATGTGTCAGATCAGCAAAAAATGGTACTTTTAAGATAACGTGTGCCTAATTTCCCTTACATCTGACACCGGAACAAATTATGTAATTGTTTCCGGCGAGGTCTCGTGTTCTATATAAACAGAGACAACCAGATTATGGAATTAGGGTAAGGCCTATGTCGTAATAGTTTCCGGCAAGACATCTGGGCTTAAGCAACAGAGATGGGACGAAGTGAGTACAACCTTGAAGAAGAGTCGCAAGGCATTTTGTGTAATGGTTTCCGGTAAGGGTAACAATTAGTTACACTGCCATATATGGCCATGCCAATAATTATCATGATATGTATGTGGCATCGTTACTAAAATAAGACGCCGAACCTTGTGGTTGGCATAAAATTTAAAAAAAAATTAACTAGCCTAAATTGTGATTGGTTTTAGCAAATTAAACTCGCGAAGCTGAGTTTTGCGTGGGTTAAAGTTTAACTCTAAAAACATGAGTGTTTGAAGACCCCATTGGATTTCCATCTTCTTCAAGGAGACCAGAAGTCAAGAGAAATAGCAAAGGATTCCATTATAGGACGTGCCAACGTTATTAGAAGTAACTTGTGAAATTAAACGTATAAAGCTTCTTTTATAATACTTAGAGCCACAAGTCCGAGTAAATCGTCCTCATGTGAGGCATGATTGTCTCCCCTGCTCTGCAGCAGTGGTCCAATAAGGGCCAAACACCGAGTGATAGGAAGAGGGTCTTCAAAGGTATCAACCTTTGCTCAAGATTACTCTTGGCTGAGATATAAATAGAAGAAGGATGCCTCTGTGTCAGGGAGCCTAACAGGAACTTATAGAAAGGAAAGCATAACAATTGAGATAATCTAAGCTGTTATGAACTTATTTTTCTCCTCTCCTTCTGTGAGGAAAGGTTTCAACTCGTATTTTAGGAGCCCCCAGCTGAAGGTGATTCAGCAAAATATTAATTTTATAACTCATTATGGTTATATATTTTTTAACTGAGTCATACGGGTGCAAATTCACTCAATAATGACTAATTTAACCATAGATTTATATTTGCATATACCAAGTTTAAAAATCAATTATTGGTTAACATGATCAAAATTAATAAAGTTATTTTAACAAGAAAAAGAAACAAGTAATTCTTTCCTCTTGGGATGATTTGGGTGGATATTCTATAGTCAATTTGATGGGCCATTACTTTGATACTTAACTGGCCAGGTATTGACAATGTTTCGTAGATGATCTCGGGTTCAGTCACTGATGGCTCCCAGAGGTGTTTTGAACTGTTTCTCCTCTTCAGGTGTCAGATACTGTGTCATTTGCACATCTCTTGCAACAAGGCAGGGGTAACTATTTAGATTTTCCAGACAAGTGTCTTCAAGATTTGGCTCATGTAGGAGTCTAGCGTTGACTGCTGGCAGCTTATATCACAAACTAGGAGGAGACAAATGCCTCTTTTTAAGTATCGAGCCTCCTGATAATAACACCTTGGGACCTCCACTTCCATCCACCCTTTCGTCTTCCTCAACATTGAGCGTCTCCATGAGCATTAAGTTTGGACTCATTGAATAGAATGAACGTGCTTTTGGACAGCGGATGACGACAAACGAAATATTCTAAACATATATGCATATAAAACTCACTAAAATGCTATTTTAATAAATGTATACACCGTGATAACATTATCCACTCTATGCTCTCTATGGAACCTGGGGCCACCAACGCTGCTGGTTCCTTGTGAGGAAACCCGCAATAAGCAGTCACCAGCTCTTGCAGTGGTGGTTCATGTGTCAAGTTATTTGAAGTGATGAGGTTGCCAGCCCCATGTGCAACTGTACATCCAAAAGCAATTTATCCACGTCAAATTCAAACTATAAAATGATAAAATATACATGTTATAACTTACCCCGATTACAAACTTTTTGCTTTTCTCAAGTGGTTGATGTTACTGCGTAAAGTATAATCCCAAATATTCATGCCGTAAGCAGGCTCAGAGGACTCGTGACTTTCAGTACTATAGTTGTTGTTTTATCCTTTTCTAATTTTAGAAGATCCTCTAAGTCTTAAAATATTCTAGGTTATAAGCGAAATTTTTACTCCACGTACATGTTTCACCGGTGGGGAAAGATACTTTCAGAAACAGTTTAGTTCCGCATTTCAATATCAAACCAACCGCAAAAAAGCGTCTGATTTTGGTAGGGGTTTCCCCCCATCCGCCTGTTGAACATTACTACATGAGACATAAGATAGTCCTCTTATATGTTATTTTAAAATTCATCTGAACTTACTTTATGACCATATAAGTTTGCCACTTCCGTGTTACTTATTATGTTACCACAATCACTACATTACCGATCTATCCTATATTATCACTGATAATCTCTTTCAAGATGTTACTTTCTCGTAGTTGTTTATTACAACAAAGTCATGTGCCGGAAATGTTATATCATTTCTTGTATTCCACTCCTTTCCATCTGGTCATGTCTGCAGAATGAACACACTATCTTAAAATACCATCTGTGGTCCAGGTTAGGAAACCTGTGTCAACATTTTTTTAGCAATTATCTGCAAACCCTGTCTCCGAATAAAACATTCGTTACCGACATTCTCCGACACAAGTCTGGGTTTGTCGCCAGATGCCATATGGTGTGAAGAAGATTACCCTGTTATTTCTCAATCGTGCATCTTGCCTAGCAATAATAGTGTCACTACCCGTAAACTTTTAATCCGTCTGGTGATGATGATTTGAAGGAGAGGATTGAATACAAGAAAATAGGTCGAACACGTTTCGTCCCATCGTGTGTTAAAGTTAGGAGTTGTAAGTTTACAATTACCATTAACTGATATGAGAAAAAAGCTGCAGTAAAGTGCTATCAGTCATCCTGCGCAAAAAGCGTCTGGATAAATACCCATTGAAGGAGTGAGTCTTAGAATGTACATTCTGTTATTTTATATGTGTATTTAGCATATATGAATTGCTTATTGATATACAGTTGTGTACGACGCTGTCATCAGGTACAATAACTTGCCACATAAACCACCACAAAAAGAGCTTGTGACTGCTTCGTGCAAGTTTCCTCCCAAGGAACCCAAATGTAGAGGAAGCCTCAGGCTCCAAGGGGGGCAGAAAGAGGATCATGATGGGAAAGAGCATATATTATATATATAAATATATATATCATTATATATATATCAATATATATATTATATATATATATATATATATATATAATATATATATCTAAATATATATAAATCATGTATAATGTGATGACATCATTATTATATATATATGTATATATATATATATATATATATATATATATAAAAAAATATATATATATATCGCCGCCGCTGGTGTAATGGCTTCGGCGTTGTACTGGCGACCAGGTGTTCATGGTTCAAACCTGGGCGTCGGCGTTTGAAGAAATGTTTACGGCCGGAAATTTGACTGAATAGCCTGAACGGCTCCTGTGATAAACCCTCTGTGGATGGGAAGGAGCGAAGCTCCTGGCCGGGTTGGAAGGAAAGTCCTCAGGTTCCCCAGCCTCGCAATGACATGTCATTGGGCCGAAGGGCTGAAAGCCCAAGTGCCGCTGGTTAAGGGAAAAAAAAAAAAAATATATATATATATATATATTATATATATATATATATATATATTATATATATATATATATATATATATATATATATATATATATATATATATATATATATATATATATATATATATATGCATGCATATATATAGTGTCAACAATTTTTGTTCAGATTTATAATGTATGTCTATGACATTTGCCTTCTTCCGCTCTTCGAACACAGTTTCATCTGATTCATTGGTCTGAGGTTATACGATCGTGGTTATCGGGTACAATTCAGAGGAAGATGAAATGGTGGAGGAAAGCGGAGGTCGCCTGATGCTTACATAATGTCGTATATTTTTAGATAGGTTAGAGAATATTTATGGTCCCGTTTGAGTAGAGGTGATAGTGGTAAATAGGTGAGAATAAAGGCGTAAAAATAGATTTCACGAGTGAATAGTAAAGGAGAAAAAGTTGTCTCTGGACTGAATAGTTTTTCTAGTCCAACCTATCTATACGACGATATTGTAGTGTAAGACACTCTTCCAACCCCTTATCTCTATAAAGATAAGTTTAACTAGACACATCCACACACAATTATGTGACAACAAGACACACAAAACGTGAAAAACTATGGTTAATTGGGTATGGGTCTGACCAACACACACATGTAAGTTCCTGTTGTGGTTTATTATCATTAAACTTTTTACAACATCAAACATATAGAGAAATCAAATAAATCAAGTTTACAGATATATGAAAATAACCGAATAAGTGCCCTCCCCTTGTTGAGAAAGGATCCCAAAAGAAGTTAATAACCCAAAGGTCAAAGATAAACACTACGTTACAGAATAGACTATGAAGAACAAGTCCCCCACTAAATTTCTACTCAGTAAGGTACTCATTTAGCGAAATAAAGAAAATTATTAGTACAATGATTGTAACAACGGAAAATATTCACTCTCTCTATTTCTCACTCTGTCATATATCGCCACAAACACTCTTGCTTACCTAATCGGGTGTTGGTATCCCTTGAAAAACTGCAATAGTCTGAACCTATACTGTCAGGTGGGTTGCCAAAATATGGCCCCAGTCCAGCATTTATATCGAATAATAATTACAAGGTGGACGCCATATTTGGTGGTTTAATTTTCCTGGATGAATCCTGTGTCACCGCAAATAGTTACTGAAGAAAGACGTTCTAGGGACGTTCACAGTTGCAAAAGGAGAAAAGTAATTCCTGTATTGTCAAGCATCTGGTTGCTAAGACAAATGTTACAATATGTAAAAACTGATAATAATGGTAAATCCTATCGGCTGGCTCTTATGGTGAGTGCCGATTTTCAAACAGCGTAGTTTTCTGGATCACTCCGTTGCTACGGCTGTCAAACATCAGGAATATATGTTCTTTCATATGCCCAGCGGAAAAATGGGTAATGTACCGTCCAGTTACGATTAATCTTACTGTTTCTATTTCTCACTCTGAATGAAGAAAGAGGACCGAACAGGTCCAAAAATCGAAGACCCAGAGTAATAATAATGGTACTGGTAATGTTAGACCGCTGGCCGCTGGTTTTGATCAGGTACAAGATAAGGAAGAAAAGAACATTTTAAAAAACTGCTACTATCCTATCCACCCGTAAGTTTTCCGCTACGGCATGTCGGGAAAAAAGGTATGTGCCCTCACCCGTTATTGCCCGCGAGAAAATGCACAGCGCACAAAGTCAATTATTATTTACTTTATCCATACGCGCACTTTAACATAAATCGCCTGTCACTAATAGTTATTTGTCGGCGTCTATTGTTTAGTCACATACCATTAACTCTAGTCACTTATTTAATTTCACACAATGGGACCTCAAGATGCAGCAATAGAGACCGCAGTCAGCGACTCATAGCTTGACTGCCTGCATCAGGACCAGCGAACCAGAGCTGGTCAAGACCGCACTCCACCTCCACGTGGTGGTCCTGGAAACAGTCTGCAGCTGTGCAGGCTGGCTGAGCGAGTGTGGATCGAAATGGGAAGGCAAACCCGGTCCTAAAAAATGCCGTGCAGAAGTCGGATGTGTCGACCGAAAGGTGCAGATATCACAGCTACGTTGTAAACAGACACAACGCAACCACCGTCCTTTTCAGGGCGAACGAAGAAGAAGAAGAAGAATTTCACACAATGAAATATAATGCGAATTCTATTCGGTCACTCATCCGTCACACTTAATAATCTCAGTCAGCTAAGCTTGTGTAAGAAAAATGGGGTGTTTGAAATTACATTACTCAGAACGACTGGCAAGAAATATCTATGCGTTAGGTTATTTCACTAGTTTTAAACGCTAGGGAATTGTAGTGAATAAAAATGGTAAACCTAACACATTTTAACACTTAAGCGAAATTTCTATTACCACAAATCAGAAAATGAAATCCCCACGAGACAATTTAACACATTTAGCGAAGAATGGTTCTAGTCTGGCATGATTAGATTATCCAAGAATTTCTGAGCGACTCTAATAACTGAATTTGAGAGAGCGCGGTATATATACAGATCATGGTGTTATCATCACCAGAAGACGTTACAATTCACACCTCCTGTATAGTAGGGGAATCAGGAACTGCGTTTCCCGGATCAAAGGTTTCTTCGTTCATTCTACTCAGCGATGCTGACCGACATCAGATGATTTTGCCGTGCACGGGCCTCTCTTAGATTACGTCCCCTTGCGCAGATAAAACATTACCTCCCCCTGAAACGTGCAAACATCAAAGGTGGTCGGGTAAATATTATTGCCCCTTGTCTCTCTTCAAACAATCCGTTATTTCCACGCGAATCCGTCTAATGACCGATAATTGGCAAATCAGCTCGCGTGAGAAACGCAGGTAAACAAACGCGATTCGCTCCTGTGTTAAACTGGCAGGTTTGCGAAAGTTGGTAAACAACTCTGTTGTTTTGTTCCAGAAAAATGGCGTGGATTCAAAGGTGAGTCATACAAACAGAAAATTGCGTGGTTTGGCTTAGCCAATGGTAGACACCATTGGGAAAGCAAATGGGAAAATGGGAAAGCAAAGGCTGTCATATTACTGTATCAATATTTCCGTTCCACGTCACACATAAGAAGACATAAAACTTAAAGGAGATAGGATTTTCTATTTCTCTCAGTTCCTAGTTCTAGTTGCTAATACTAAGCTCTTGACACCACCTATAACAGACGGGTCTAGAGGACACCTGAAGCAGCGACGTTTGCGGACGTTACTCTTTTAACGAAAAAACGTGCTCCCGCCAAGCAATTCGACTCTTGAAAAGAGAAGGAACAGCCAAGACTTTACTGAGAACTGGCATCCAGAGACAACTCACTGCAGTCATCTGCACAGCTAAGTCAAAATTACCGACCTAGGTGAATGGACTACTTTTATAAAATCGCCACCTTTCATTTATAATATCTAATGATGACAAATTTCTCTAAAAGATCATATATGAAGTAGTTATCTATTTTCTAAACGTTAACTATTTTCATTCATTTTCCTTGTTTCAATAATATTTCATAAATAAATAAATACAGATATATATATATATATATAACAACGTCTGTCGGTTTGTCCCATACAGAAACAAGGGACGTACCAATGTTTTGGTAATGACAGTTAGACATATTATATATAAATTGTAATTACACCTTAACGTTACATATTATATATATATCATTATATCAAAATCAGGATCGCATTTATAATTTATCCCCCCCCCAATAGAGGACATGACTGGAGTAGATGTGCTGGAAGTCAGATGTGTAGTTGTATAGAGGCCCAATAGAGAACATGACTGGAGTAGATGTGCTGGAGGTCAGATGTATAGTTGTATAGAGGCCCAATAGAGGACATGACTGGAGTAGATGTGCTGGTGGTAAGAGGAACACCGGGGGACATTAGTGGAGTGGATGTGCTATGAGTGAGAGGTATGGGGGGATGACATGATTGGAGTAGATGTACTGTAGGTGAAATGTATGGTGGAGGACATCATTGGGGTAGATATGCTGGAGGTGAGAGAATAGGTGGAGGACATGATTGAATTAGATGTGGTCATGAGAGGTACAGATGAGAATATTATTGGAGCAGATATGTTAGAAGTGGGATATATAATTGTCACTGGGTTAATCCGAGAATTATATATGTAATTTTTTTAATGAGTCTTACGGGTGCAGACATTAGATTTACTGAACCAAGTTATCAACTTAAACTAAAGATATATATATATATATATATATATATATATATATATATATATATATATATATATATATATATATATATATATATATATATATATATATATATATATATATATATATATATATATATATATATATATATATATATATATATATATATATATATAACTATGAAGTAAATATGAGGATGGTGCTCGTATTTCAAGGAGTCTCACCATCCTCCTATTTACATCATTGCCAAGAGTAATCTTGAGCGAAGGTTACTACCTTTGTAAAACTTATCCTTTTTCTCCACTGTTGGGCCATTCGGGGACCACTACGGCAGATCAGGGAAGACAACCCGCCAGACAAGTCGTGAGAGGCGATTAATATGAGGTTGTACATGGGGCGGGCAACGTCATCATGGAAAAAGCTTTAGCATTTCCGGTATGTTGTCTATCTGTCGGTCTCTTGGTGTTTCCGGTGCCCTGAAACCAGATCTTCTTCTTCGTGGTCGTTCGTTCAAACCACATTTTCTATATAGGCGTAATTAAAAATAAACTTGCATTGAAAACAAAAATAGCGCTGGAAGAATTGGTGGTAAAACACATAATATGTCAAATGTATACAGGAATGCTCTTACTTCTTGGCTTCCGCCTCTAATTCTAAGGGAACCGGGTTCGCTCTCAGCACAGGAGTATAATAGATGGAATTTTTTTTCACAACCAGTGATTCCTAATGATGTTATAATCCCCACTGATTTCCTGGGTAGTGAGATCAGATGCCTAGCCTTCTCGGATAAGGGCGACAAAAATAGAAGGTCTCGTGTGCAAGTTACGCACGTTAAAAATCCCTCGGCAGTTGGAAATCGTAAAGAGTAGGCAATACGGTCGCTGCTCTGACAAAATTTAAAAACTAGGAAACTTACCCATTACAGACATATTTATAGAGTGTATAATTCCTATATACACACATTGGGATCCTCGCCAGTGATACGTAGTTCGTGCTCTGTGCTGACATCCTCCTTGTGTGATATAAGGGAGGAGATCGGAGAACTGATCGATGATTGTCCGTGTGCAATGAAGATGGTTTTAAAACCAATCCAAATGTGTCTTACTTCTAACTTATCGGATCAGATGTTAATGAACATGTCACTTGATTCGTGTAGCCTCGCCTAAATTAATCACGCCCAGGTCAATGTGTAAATGACTGAGAGTCGAATCTCAACTACAACGACAAACTGCGACTTTTAATGTAGAAAATCAAAACGGTCTCAACAAAGAAAGTTAAGGTATGAAACCTTATGTAAGCCATTTTAAAATGGCAGATTAACATTCATTTGCACACGTTTATAAATTAGCATTTGCTGCTTGTTCTCACCCACTGATCTTAAAGCACACTTTATTGTGCTGCGCTCCTGTTCAAGTGACACGCTGGTCGTGTGTATTAGAATCCCATATATTTGTGACACCTAGTCACAAAATCACGCTTCTGTGGATTGTCTGCTTTCGGAAAAGTCAAGGAAAAGGATATTATGCCTTCTTGTGAAGATTTCATTGCATTTGGAAATATATGGAAATCAAAAGAAAACAAATCCATCACAACAATAAGAATCTTCAACTCAAATATCAAGTCGTTCTTATTGTGTAACGATGAAACATGGAGAACTACAAAAACATCCACCAAAAAGTTACAGACTTTCACAAACGGCTGCATACATAGAGTAGGATTGAAAGTGTATGAGAAGATCACCCGTGTGGAACTAATGACAAGACCAAGACACGTGCTAGTGGAACAAGAGATGAGAAAAGAATTCTGGCGATGAATAAGACACACATTCAGGAAACTTCTTGACAACATTACAATGCAGTCTTTGTTCCGGAAAAATCAGGATAAGGGAGGTAAAGGGGGACCAAAAGATACATGGAGAAGATAACTGGAGACAGAAATGAAAGGCACGGAAAGCTCTTGATCTGATGGCACGGGACCAGAGTACTTCGCATAAATTACCTATGTCCTTGGGAGCTAAAGGGTAATGATAATGATGATAATAACGATAATGATGATAATAACGATAATGATGATAATAACGATGATGAAAATAATGATAAAGATAATGAAGATGATAATGGTGATGATAATAATGATGATAACAATTATGATGATGATGATGTTGATAATGATGATGACAGTAATGATGATGATGGTGGTGACGATGATAATTATGATGATGATAATGATGATGATTGTGATAATGATGATGGTAATGAGGATGACAATAATTATGACGATAATAATGATGATGATGATAATGACGACAATGATGATGATGATGATGACGATAATGATGATCATAATGACGATAATGATGATAATAATGACGATGATGATAATGACGAGGAAGATGATATTGATAATGACGATGATGATGATGATGATGTTTAACACCAACGAAAATATGTCAATACACTTGGGTATCTAGATTTAAGGAAGGAAAAGGCAGCGAGAAAGGGAACTGGTGACCCCAGGTCACTATGCTGGACCTAGTATAGTGAAGTCTGTAACACTTCGCACCCCTACGGCAGTATCTGCTATGGGACTACCTTTATCTTTAAGCGTCTGACTGGCAGAGTGGTTAGACTTGACTTTTCCGATCCCCTAGGTTACGAGTTTTCACTTTTTTTTTCCTCGTGCCAGGTAGTCAAAGGTACTTGTCTTTTTCAATTGTATTGTATCTCCATACAGGGTGTTGGTGATAGCAAATGCTTCCACGGATCTGCTACTGCCAGGCATTCCAGGAGGTAGTGTTCTAATGTTTCTTCCTTCTGTCTGTTACAGTGGTTGCCGTATGGTGCATGGTCACTGTGCAAATGCTTGTTGAGGGGTACAGCGTGGTTAGGGCGTTGCCCTTTCGCGGCAAAGGTGCCGGGTTCAAAACACGGTGACGTTACATTCCAGTCTATCCAGCAGTAAATGACTACCTGACTACTCTTGAGTTATGGAATGAAAAGCTAGCGAGGGACGTAACTGGTGACCTCCACATCTCGATGCTGGACCTAGTTTAATAAGTCTCTTTTTCACTCCCTAAGACAGTATCTGCTATAAGACCACCCTTTAAATCTGGTAGCTTTTCACAAAAATAGTGTATTGTTAAATAAATTATGATGGTCATGGCTGGTAGCTAATATGGACATCAACAACAGCTTATCAGAAAACATTGACATAAACCTGTTTTTGCTGAGACATGTCACATTAGGTAATGTATTTTAAGAAGATTAAGACACGAAATGTAAAAGGGTTATCTGTCGTGTAGAATCTTGAGCGGGAAGAACATATTGTAAGGAAAGGACGTGGTGTTGGGAAAAGGAGGGGGGGGGGGAAGTGAGCTCTTAAATAAGACAATTAAATCTTTATTGTGCCGATTTTCCCTACACTCTCCACCCCACCCCATGGACGTTGTGTCTCAACACTCAGAAGCTTCGATTCGATTGGGCGGAGTCCGGACACTGAGATGAACCACGCCACTGGTGTCCTTATAAATGTCAGACTTTAGCTCTTGTTGCATTGACTGGAGACAAATAAAACAAGCAGAGACGTTGGAAATCACAAAGGGGTAGAAAGTTAGACACGAGAGAACAAGACGGGAAGCAGCGACAAAATCAGAGACAGCAACGGTATTTCATTTGAGCCTGTCTGGGATGTCTTCGACGTAGTCAGGTGAGATATTCCAGTTTAGTCTCCTAAAACCGATAATAACGCAGGCCACATTTTGTTTAAAATGTAAACGTGGCAGAATCCTGGAATGAAAAGGGTTTTGTTTAGGATATTTTTCTCGGGACATTCAGGCTGTTGAAGAATTTGAAGACATAACGATAGGGTTGTTTCAGACACTAAAAACATAAACGTTTAAGAATGTGAAGGCATTTTTAAAAAGTGTTGGAATTTAAATCATTATAAGACATACGAATTTGAAGGGGTAGAAAGTGTGAAATTTAAATTCACAAAGAATGGTTAGAATTTAAAGTCTTAGAAACGTGTACAAGATTTAAAGGCAGAAAGAAATGAAAGAATTTAAAGCCATGAAAAAGTGTAAGAATTTAAAGACATTTAGAAGCATGATATTGAACAAACATGTAATCATTTAATGGCATGGAGAAGTAATGAAATCAAGGCATAGGGAAATGTTATATAGAATTTTAAGATTTTAAATTTAAAAAGAAGAAGTGTAAGAAGGAAACAGAATAAAGATGTGTAAGGATTTAAAAGGCATAATGTAAATTTTAAGGCACGTGGGAGTTTGGAATTTTTTCTTTCTGCTTCTTTTTCTTCGTTCCCCTTCACTTAACCACATCTATCTCCTTTATAAAGCTGACAGTCCGTCTCCTGCTGTTCTCTACACCATACAGTTTCTCCCTTAACTGGGTTGGAGAAGGTCATACTGCCACTCGGTTCCTGCCGAAAGTTTTGGACTACATGTTCTTCTGTCTGTCCGATTTTCATTTTGGAATTTAAATGCACTGGGGAGTTTTTAAATCTGAAGACAACAGAAAGTTCAGAAGTCGAAATCACACAGAATTCAAAGACGTTCTACCAGTTAACATTAGAAAATTAGCGAGATTAGGAATAGGAAGAATTTAGAATGTTTATAATTTCAAAACATTCGGAAGTTCAGAAGTAACGATCACAAAGAAGTTTTAAAAAAGTTAAACTTAGAAAATTAAGATCTCTTGAGAACGGGAAGAATTTTGAATGTTAATGATTTGGAAATATTAAGAAGTCAACAGTTTTAAGAAGTAAAAGAGTTAAACATTCTAAGACGTAAGGAAATATCAGAATTTAAAATATAATATAATTTAGGAAGTTGAAGGAGCTTTAAGGAAAATTAATATATAAATAATACTATTCACTTTCGTGTCTAACATCGTTCATTTTATAACACTGTGATCAATCATCGCAATCCACACTTTATATACAACAGATAATCAATCTTCTAACGGTTGTTAATTAGTGTTAATTTGTTTGTTGCTGTTGCTATCAGACTACAGCATTTCACGCGAAAATATCTTTAAAATTTATTAACATTATTTTAAGATTTCTGATGACATGAAGACAGAATAAAAATACTGCTTCCTCAGGCAAGTCGTACAAGACGGCCAATATGAGGTTATGCATGAGTTGGCAACTTCATCATGTAAAACAGATTGCTACTTAGACCACTACTGCAAGAGCATTTGAATAGCAGGTGCAGGCTTCCTGTAAGGGTACCAGCTGCAGTGGTAGTTTTATGCTCCAGAAGGAGCGAAAAGAAAACTTACGACGATTTTAAGATTTTGACCGTTTTTTTGCATTTTGATCTAAGGAAACTAACTCTGTATGGGTCTGCTAATCTCATTGTGTAAAACTAATTGTTACGTAAACTACTGATGGAAGAATATGTGACTGAATGATGAAGGTTTTCTGCCGGGGGACAAGTTGCAGGGGTTGCGCCATGTTCCTTTGGGAGCTCAAAGGATGGTGATGATGGTGGTGGTGATGATGATGGTGGTGAGGATGTTGATGATGACGAAGGTGATGATGATGATGGTGGTGGTGATGATGTTGATGATGACGAAGATGACGGTGGTGATAATATTGATGATAATGGTGGTGGTGATATTGATGAGGATGATGGTGACGATAATGGTGATTTTTTTTTTTTAATGGTGATAATGATGATGATGATGAAACTAACTCTGTACAGTTTATTTACGGCAGTAATACCTACTTCGAAATATTATTTGAACTTCCAATATGAGGCTAGTAACCTCATCATGCTAAAAAAACTGTTACAAAAACCACAGCAGCAAGTGAACGTACATGATTCGAAGCAGACTCCTTCAGATGGACCAGCTATAGCTGAGAATGCATGTTCCATTGGAAGTGAACAGGAAGATAATGACGAATGGTGATATTTATCACCACTACCTTCTATAGCATACAACTAGATTTATCTAAAACAGTGTTTCTCAAGCGGTGTGCCGCGGTGCACTGATATGCTGCCACGCCTATCAAAGTGTGCCGCAAAAATGTTGTAAATGTACTACATGAAGTGTATTTTTAGTGATCATGTAATATAAAACTGATCTTACAGTTTGAATTCATTCAATAATAATTGGAACGATTAACTGCTTTGAACAAAAATATATATACTTCAAAATTTCATGATATTACAGAAACACAAGAGGTGCATAACGTTCAAAAGCCAGTGACGAAGCATAGTACACCAAATTAAATTTCGTATGTCTTTCTTTCTTTCTTTCTTTCTTTCATTTTGTAAAATATATGTTCTAATTATTTTAAACAATTAAAAGAAAATCGAACTGAGAGTTTTCTTTATTCTAAAGTACCCACAAATTATTGTATTTAATTTAGTATATATCACTGTAATTTTTTATTCAGGCGCGGGGTCAGATATAAAGTGTGCCGCAAATTTTTAGAACATTGAAAGTGGGCCGTGAACACAAAAAGGTTGAGAAACACTGATTTAGATGGTTAATTCCATATTTATAATTTGCAGCTAGACATCTTTTCTGTCTCTGGTTAATTCCGTCTTCATACTTTACAAATATAACTCTTTCTGTCTGCCATCTTTTGTTAATGACGTGTTAATAGTATACAACTAAACACATTTTCTGTTTGCCATCTCTGGTTAATTCCGTCTTTATGTTTACAACTAGACACCTCTCTGTCTGTCAATACTGGTTAATGTTGTGTTTGTAGTATACAGCTAGACTGTGTCTGTCATCTCTGATTAATTCCGTCTTTATAATTTGCAAGACATTTTTTTTCTGTGTATGCCATATCTGAATCATCCCGTCTTTATAATTTACAACTAGATATAAATTCTGTGTCTATCATCTCTGTTTAATCCCGTCATTACAGTTTACAACTGGACATCTCTATGTCTGTTATCTCTGGTTCATCCCGTCTTTAATGCTTACAATTGAACATCTTACTATATCTGCCATCTCTGGTTAAACTCGTCATTATAGTTTACAACTAGACATCTTCTCTGTGTCTGCCATCTCTGGTTAAATTCATCATTATAGAGTACAAATGGACATCTTTTCTGCGCCTGCCATCTCTGGTTAAATCCGTCATTGCAGTTTACAGCTGGATATCTTCTCTGTGGCTGCTTCTCTGGTTAAATCCGTCACTGTAGTTTACAACTGGACATCTTGTCTGTGCCAGCCATCTCTGGTTAAACCCGTCATTATAATTTATAAACGGATATCTTCTCTGTGCCTGCCATCTCTGGTTAAACCCGTCATTATAGTTTACAACTGGAAATCTTCTATTTGTCTGCTTCTCTGGTTAAACCCGTCATTGTAGCTTACAACTGGACATCTTCTCTGTACCGGCCATCTCTGGTTAATGATATCTTTATGGTTTACAATTTAGACATCGTTCTGTGAGCAATTTTTCTTTAATACCCTTATTGTAAAGGGCAGAGGTCAGAACTTGGGGTCTCTGTTATGGACATGATCGCCCCGCGTAGTTCCACGGCGGTCACTGAGGAGACAACGGAAATTTTGCCGTCTGCTCCCTCGAGCATGTCATGTGACTTACATCAGGCTGTGTTTCAGGGGCGGCAACCTCATTATGTAGAACAAGTTGATAGACAAAGCACTACAGTAAGGACACATGAGTGTTTGGTGCAGGCTCCAGCAAGGGAAACAACTGCAGTGGTAGATCCATGCTTCATAGTAAGTAAGCATAAAACAAGGAAAGCATGACTACTAGACAGAGTCGGGAAGAGACACTATAAAACATGATTATTATTGCGGAAACAAAAGTATTCAAAATTGCGTTATCATTCATTTTTGAGTAGCGTCTTTATATGTTTTTAATAGCAGTTTTGCCTCGTTCTGACGAGGCCGCCCTGTTCATTTGGGACACAAGCTCCGTCGGTTATATTAGGGCGCTTGTCAAAATATAAAAGACCCTATCTGGCACATTAACTGAGCCTATAAATCCGAAGTGTACATAATAATGTACAATGTCATAATGGCAGGAACTTTAAACTCGAAAGTTCAAAATCTCCTTAATGTTGCCGGCTTGTAATTGACGCTGCTCAATTTGCAGATTTTATTTTTCTCTCACTTCTTTTTTTTTTTTTTAAGTTCAAATAATTTGGAGAAAGAAAATTTATTGCATTACCTGGCACTTGCATAAGGGTCTGGGGTTAGTCTAGGTCTCACACACACCCACTTCCGGTCTGGATCTGATGATGTATTGGATGGTCCTGGTGGAAGATTATGCGCGGAGCTCTCTACTGTAGGAGAAACACAAAGAAGAAAAAGATAAATAAATGCTAATTTATCAACGTGTGCAAAAGGAATGGTAAACTGCCATTTTAAAGTGCCTTACATCGGTTTTCGCGCTGAACTTCCTTTGATGAGGTCGTTTCGTATGTTCTAGATTAAAAGTCAGTGGTTGTTGTAGGTGGAAGTCGACTCTCAGTCATTTATGTGCTGACTTGGGCGTGAGTAATTTAGACGAGGCTCCGCAAAGCAGCCGGGTAAGTTTTTAAATAAGATTCACCATAGAAATAGCCAGATGTCTATGTATGTTCTTATTTTGAATTAATGCAATAATGTCTTTTTAAGAAATTTCATTCTTAGAACTCCTCATCGGTAAAATCTCATTGTAATCAGATAACTTGGTGAAAAGTTGTACGTATTTGTAGATAGGAGATTGAGGATGTCGATTTCCGAGGAAATTTAATAAATTTGTCACCATCAGAAATCAAAATTGGGTATGTCCAATATGTTTTTTGACGGGCCATCAAAATTAAATACATTCACATACAATAAATACTATAAAAATTGTATACAGTAAGTTCTACAATTTAACATATACTCAAGGCAGGACATACTGTAAAACTGACTCGATATCGATGTTTATTGATTTATTTTTTTATATTTATCTTCCAGTTTTACAGTTGTTCACTTCATTTATCTTTAACATTTCAACTCCCAAAGGAATATACAAAAAAAAAGGTAAAGGATCCCGTTACTCGCCCATTGAGGCATATTGGGAATATGGTGTTAGGCCCATATTATCTTGACCGTCGGCACACTAGGGGTGATGTGGTCGGCATCACGCCGGCCGCCTTAACCTTCCCAGAGTTGCTCTGGTACCCATTTGGGGCTGGGTCGACCCAGGAGCCGTTTGTCGCTTAAAAAATTCCCACCTCACCTGGGGATCGAACCATAGACCACTGAGCTAGGAAGCCAGTGCACTAACCATTATGCTACCGCGGCTCCTAAAGGAATATAGGCCTTCAACAAACTTATGCCAAGGCTTCCTGTCACGTGCCGTCTGTTCAAGGTCTTTCCATTTCTTCTTCATTCTCTTTATGTCTGTCTCCAGTTCTCTTCTCCGTGCGTTGTTTGGTCTTTCTCTACCTCTCTTACCCTGGGGGTTCCAGAACAAGGACTGTCTGGTAATGCTAGACAACAACAGGTGTTCTATCTATCTTTAACGTCGTCTTCTTATCTCTTGTTCCACTGGCACTTGTCTGGTTCTTGTCATCAGTTCTTGTCATCAGTTCTTGTCATCAGTTCTTCTCATCAGTTCTTCTCATCAGTTCTTCTCATCAGTTCTTGTCATCAGTTCTTGTCATCAGTTCTTATCATCAGTTCTTGTCATCAGTTATTGTCATCAGTTCTTGTCATCAGTTCTACGTTAGAAATCTTGCAATACCACATCAATCTTTCTATTCTACACAAGCATCCATTCATGAAAGTCTGTAGTTTTTTTTATCTACATATAATCAAGATCGTACTGTTCTGCGGGTTGATTGAAGAATCACTTCCTATTTGTAAATCGTTATTTCTTCACTCCCATGAAACTAATTTATATGATACAAACGTCAAAATAAATAGAATTAACTAGCATTTTATGACGCAAAATGTTGTCACATTAACATTACAACTAACAGTTAGATCAGTATATGATTTCATAACGGGTAGCAATTACATTAACATTACAACTAACAGTTAGATCAGTATATGATTTCATAACGGGTAGCAATTTTTACTGTCTCTTATGACGTCAATTTATTGGCTATTTCAGATTGAGTTTAATGTTTTGTTTCGATTTTTTTTTAGAGTTAAAAAATAGATAAATAAAACTCAAATGACAGTTGTTGCTTATTGTTGTCACAATTGTTTTACGCATCTCTAATGAATAGAAATGAGAATATACGTATTTAAAGATAGGAAGTGACTTTTTAAATCACCCTGAAGATCAGGCCGTTGAGCTAGCGAGAAAGGCGAATAGCGCCAAAATAGCAAAATCTCTAACAAAGAGTAAGGCACCCGTCAAAACATGACGGGGAAAATAATTATAGTCTGCTCTTTCTGCTTCATGTTCTGATGACGTCACAATTCTCACGTGGTCATTTAATTTCTTTCCATTTTCCTTCATGACGTAAATGACGTTGGGAGGAGTTTAATTCTTTGACTCTAGAACAACTCTCAGAACGTTGGTCAGATTTGACACCCGTGCCAAAACAACTCTCTGAGCGTTGTTTTTAGTCTGTCACGAATTAAAAGAATGGCACAGGGTGGAAAATAATTGCGGAGTCAAAGAGTTAAAAAAAAAAACCAATGGACCGAAATTACAGTTATTAATTAACAGCTGTTTTATCACAACCTGTTTTGTAAATGTATGGATATCCTTTGAAATCTTTCCTCGGTACGTATTAAAAAAAAAGAAAAAAAGAAAGAAACACAGCAAAAATTCAAAATAAATGTTTCAATTACTTCGCCTCCGAATCATTATTTAAGGGGGTTCCGACTTGGGCGAATAAATCGGGCGAGTTACTGCAATGTGACCAACTCCATTTATTATCTACTGCTAAATATAAATATACTAGTGTAAAAGCCCGTCATAAGGCGGGAATTAAATTCAAAAGCACCAATACCTAACGGAAATTTTACTTATTCAAAAGTATTTAAAAAAAAAAACACTGTGCATCACCACAGTACACGAACTACGTAGCAGCAGCGAGGATCCCATTGTGTGTATACGGGATCACACATTCTATAAATATATTTTTGTGCACACCGTCATTTGCGCATTGTTTTTTGGTAAGTGTTACTACGAGCTTTCGGGAGAGTACATATAAGGGAAACAATACAATTACTGTCTAACTTTCAACCAAAGTTACATCCCTTAGCGTTACTGACAGAAAAAGCTGGGATTTTATATATTTTAATGATGGAGATACTTATTCATACGTACCCGAAATATATAAGGGGACAAATTCCAGAATTTGTGTTAATAATAAGAAAAAGGACATGAATATGCCTGAAACACACGATATGACAAAATGCGCATTATATCAATAGGTGAGAAATTTAGTTTCCAGGCCGCAATGCGCGGTGTTTCTCTAATTTCCAGAAAAAAAGCACCATGAAAAGTTTACGAGTTCGTGAGAATTTGTTACGGGACACTAAGAAAATTAGTATATTTTATATTGATAACTATATCGTTGTCTTTCATGGCGACTGTGTTGTGAGGCGTAACAAGTAACATATAACACGCATTCAGCCTTCATTGGCAATTTAAAAAAAAATTAAGTGTAAAGGAATGGATTTTAGTTGCAGGGAAGGTGCTCCGACTGTGTCTGTGATCCATAGCAAAACTTAGCGAACACTGGCTTGTTAAGCCAGTACTGTAGTAAGAATACTTAATACATAGTTTAATACAGTAAAAGTACTTAATACAGAGTTAAGATATTTGCTCAGATAACCAACTAAAACTCTGAGACCTATTCATTACCTCCTGCATGCATTGGCTACACCATCATTAAGAATGTTTTGAACCAGAAAAGGTGTTTAGAGAGAATCTAATTAATAACAGGTGTTTACATGTATATTTAATATTTACTCTTGTACTGTGACTCTAATCGACAGAATAGCGTTATCATTCATGTTGGTAACACTGTCTCGTAAAATGTGGAAATAAGTGCAGTAGCCACATTTAAAAAAACGTCCACTAGTCACATTTTAAATACATCCACAAGCAACATTTGAAATACGTCCACTAGCTACATTTGAAATACGCCCACTAGCCACATTTGAAATACATCCACTAGCCACATTTGAAATACGTCCACTAGCCACATTTGAAATACGTCCACTAGAAAAATTGGAAATACGTTCCCTAGCAACATTTTAAAAATGCCAAATAGTCACATTTGAAATAGATTCACTGGCTAAGCTTTTAAAAAGTCCACTAGCCACATTTTAAATAAATCCACTAGCCACATTTGAAATACGTCCACTGGCCACATTTTAAATATTTCAACTAGCCACATTTGAAATACGTCCACTGGCCACATTTTAAATATTTCAACTAGCCACATTTGAAATACGTCCACTGGCCACATTTTAAATATTTCAACTAGCCACATTTGAAATACTTCCACTGGCTAAGCTTTTAAAAAGTACATTAGCCACATGTTTAAAACGTTCACGAGCCGAATTAAAAAAAAAAAAATTATCATTAGCTACACTTTAAAAAGTCCACTAGTCATACTTTTAAGGTAGGGTACAATTTCATTAAATTTGGTGAAAAACGTCACTTTTAAAAAATGTTTTTATTAAGCCAGACCATTTCTCTCCACAATACATAGGTTTATATTGTCCAGTGATGCATAGTTTTTTTACTTTTTAAGGGATAAGTGACCAGGAGCTGATATTAATTTTCCTTGACAACGAATTGTTTACCCCTGGTTACTAACCACTTTCTGGAAACATTATGATCATCACACTAAAAAGGTGAATTGATAATGGTTCCATAACTCTTCCGTACCAGAAAAACACCAAAGAACCATTTGTGGGAAGGGACATTACTCTCCTTAAAGTCAAGTGTTCATGAATTATTTTGTCACACGTGGACGTGTTCAACGCTCTCGTGTTCAACCATTCATGTTACACCTGTTTGAGTGAAAAAGTTACTTTATTGTGGTAAGCAATACAAATCAATTTAGCAAGAATAATATGGGTGACAAAAAAAGGGGGTAGGAAGTTGAGAAAATGCAAGTTTTTGGCAACCAGCACCCATGTCAAGTTGTTAGCAAAACAGAAAATAATGAAGCGGCTGTTATCGATAATGAAGTTGCACCATCATCTGTAGGCCTAAAGAAATTGAGGAAAAAGCACCCTCTCAGCCCATAGACAAGATGGACAAACAAATAATGCTTTTATTCTTATGAGTATGGAACACTTGAATAACTTCATAACAGCAAGCATGAGGTCTGTAGAATGCTATGAGTTTATGATGTCGTGTAGGCTCAATGAAGATTCAAAGCAAGTTTTCAGTCACACAATCGTTGTCAAATGTAGCAACTGCTTGTGGGAAACATCTTTCAAAACATCAGGAGATGCAGAAAATGTAAAGGAGACAGGGATAAACACACAAAAGAGCAAGGAAATCAATGTAAGGATGGTAACATTTGTACGATCACTTGGCCGAGGCCATGCAGCGCTTGAAAAGTTTAGCTTGCATACCAATGCTCCGCCAGAAAAATCATGAAGCGGCTGATTAGGAAGTTGCACCCATCATCTGAAGGCCTAAAGAAATTGAGGAAAAACAAGACAAGATGGACAAATAAAACACATAATGCTTTATTCATGATATGGAAACACTGAATGCAAGTTTTTGGCAACCAGCAACAAGCTAGCTTTTTATTCATTATGAGTATGGAAAAACACTTGAAATAACTTCATAACAGCATAGCATGATAGAGAAATTCAAAGCAAGTTTTTTTATGCAAGTGCATGCTGCTAGCCAAGCAGTGGCTGAAGAAAGTATGTCTGAGGCTGCTAAAGAAATTAAAATGCAAAAACAAGCAACTAGCAATGAGACTGGAACAGTCATGGGTGGTGTCTCAGTGGACGGAACTTGGCAACGACGGGGTCATGCCAGTCATCATGGTGTAGTAACTTCTATTTCTATAGACAGCGGGATGTGTCTGGATGTGGAGACACTGTCGAACATTTGTGATGGATGCAAACGATGGGATAAAAGGAAAGATGGAGAACCAGAGAAGTATCTCAAGTGGAAGGCAGCCCACAACTGCAAAGTTAATCATGCTGGTACTGCGGGGGCAATGGAGGCAGCCGGAGGCGTTCGAATCTTTTGTCGGTCAGTTGAGAAACAGCCTCATATACAGTCAATACCTTGGCGATGGAGATTCAGCTTCCTTTAAAAAAAGTAGTAGAATCTAAGCCTCTTTAAATAAGTCAAGTAGATAAATTTTTGAAAGACCACCAGCCAAACCTTTAATAAATCCACTAGCCAAATTTTTTAAATGTCCAATTAGCCAAACTATTTTAAAAATCCGATAGCCATAAGTTTAAAAATCCACTAGAAAAACTATTTAAAAATCCACTAGCCAAAATATTAAAAAATTCACAAGCCAAACTTTTAAAAATACCCCTAGCCATACTTTAAATAAATCCTCTAGCCAGACTTTAAAAAAATCTACTTGCTATACTTAAAATCGTGCACTAGCCACACTTTTCACAAGTCCGCAAGCCAAAATTTGAAGAAGTCTACTAGCCATACGTTTTAGAAGTTCAATGGCCAAACTTTTAAAAAAGCCCTCTCGCCACTTTGTAAATAAATCCACTAGCCAAACTATTAAATAAATCCACTGGTGAAACTATTTAAAAATCCACCAGCCAAACTATTAAATAAATCCACTAGCCAAAGTTTTTAAAAGTGAACTAGCACTACTTTAAAAGAAAATCCACGTGCCAAAATATAAAAAAATCCAATAGTCAAAATATTAAAAAATCCACTATCCACTAACCACAACTGAAGTAAGTCCATTAGCCAAACTTTTGAAGAGTCTGCTATTAATACTTTTTAAAAAGGCAACAAATAATACACACATAAATGTGTTGTTTAAGGCACTCGTGAGAAATAAAGAAGTAGAAAACTAGATAACGGAAAAACAATAAAAGTGATAGGCTTACTGGAGTCTCGAACCCAGGACAATCCGAACGGCAACACCGCCTAGCCTCGAAAGCGAATTGCACTTTCCTCCCTGCCAACTACGCACCACAAAAACAGTGCTTCGTGGACAGGGATCATTAGCGCGATTTTCTCCACGTAACACCGGATACGTACCTAGGAACGATCCAGCCTAATTAATGACGCAATCACTTCTGCGGTCTCCCAGTTATACAGTTTATGGCAGGTTACACAAGACAAAGACCTTAATACTGTGTCTAGTGAATGATAGAAGAATGAGAATAGTATTTATTTTTAAAAGCAAACTAACCATACTTTTGGAAAGTCCACTAGCAATACTTTAAATAAATCCACTAGCCACGCTTTTAAAAAGTCCACTAGCACACTCTGAACTGCAACAAACGTAATCATTAACCGTTGTTGGCCCAACCTTTGGATTACTAACGAACATATTAAAGGCTGAATTTTAATACACATTTATAACAAAAACAGAATTCAGGAAACGATGAAGAAATAAAGCATGAAGGACAGAAAGAAAACAGGAGGGAAAGAAATAACACAAACGACCTAGAACCAAAATGAAGGAGTGGTCGTTTGAAATTAAAGCGGACCTCACAAATAGTAAGAATTAGAAATGCCAATTTCGTTACACCACCTTCTCACTAAGCGGAGTGAGTTGTAGGATAGGCCAGTCGTAAATGTCGTGACAATTACTATTTCTGTATCCACCAGTATGTGAAGGCTATTGCACGGACTTTCGGAATTAAACTATAGGGGTTAATATAGCAGAGTTTAAAATTGTAAGGGTACATAATACTGAGTTTAATATAGTAAGAGTACATAATACTGAGTTTAATATAGTAAGAGTACTTAATATAGAGTTTAACAGCGATAGTTAATATTGTTGAAATTAGATTGCGTGTGTGTGTTTTTGTTTATTTGTTTTCAGGAGTGTTGCCTCATTTTGGCGAGGCGCTCCTCGTTGAGCCAAAATCACAAGGTTACATCGGTTATATTAGGGTACATGTCCAAATATAAAAGACTTTGTAGTCTAGTTATCAGTTAGATAGTCACAGGGCAGCTGATTATTGTTTTTCATTAGTTTGTTCATTAAAAACTAAGATTACGGAATTTATCATTTATGATTAATTTTACAGAATTTTCTAAATGAAGGATCATTCATTTATTCATCACCCAAAGGAGCATAGGCCTTCAACAAACGTATGCTTCCTGTCTCGTGCCATCTGCTCAAGGTCTTGTCATTTCTTTGTCATCCCCCCTCATATCTGTGTGCAGCTCTCTTCTCCGTGTGTTCCTTGGTTTTACTTTACCTTTGTTTCCCCGAGGATTCCATTCCAGACACCCCCCCTCCCCCCACACCAGGTTATGCTATTAACAGGTTTCCTAAATGTGTGTCCTTTTCCAGCGTCTTCTTCACATCTCTTGCTCCAATGGCACTTGTTTGGTTCTTGTCGTCAGTTCCACATTTGTGATCTTCTCACACCACTTTAATCCTTCTATTCTACGCAAGCACCTATTTATGAAAGTCTGTAGCTATTTGTCCGTGTGGTTTGGTGACGTTTTTTGTTGTTAAAATGTTGTTTTACAGTATAAGGTAACCGACCCCCTTGCCCAACATTGAGATTCATAAATACATAAGTTGAAGAATAATATTCATACTTTAATTATGTGTTGCAGAATTTTTTATTTCCTTTACTTTTCCCTTACATTTTTGTCCTCAAGCGGCACCAGAAAATTTTTTTTTTAATTTTTTTTTTCTATTTTTAATAGCAGAGGGTTTTAGTTTGGCGTGAGGTAGAATTTCCATATAATTAAGTTCACTGATTTTAAATTAAAAAATGATAGCTAACACAGAATATAATTGTTGATGCTTTATAGCAATATAATTCATGAACGCTTATATGGCAATATTTTATTTATAAAAAGACAATTATTAGTCTCTTGTTTTATTCGAGGCAAGCTAATTTTAGCTGCACCTATGTCCCAGTCTTGACATATGGATGCGAGTCGTGGGCAATGACTACAACCCACAAAAGCCAGATCCAAACCTCAGAAATGAGGTATCTGAGGAAAGTGGTTGAAGTAACAAGAAGAGACATGGTCTGCAACCAGACGATCCGTCAAGGCCTGAAATCCCATCCGCTGCAGACCCAAATAGAACAGTCCCAACTAAGATGGTTTGGCCATGTCTGCAGAATGGGAGAAGATCGGCTACCACGACAAGCATGGGAAACAAAGAGCAAGGGATCCAGACCTCCAGGACGACCCAGAGTCCGCTGGGAGGACAACATTAGACAATCTTTGAAGGACCGAGGACTAGAATGGAACCAGGCCAGGAAGAAGACAGCTGATAGAATGGTCTGGCGCTCTCTCTTCCAAACCTCTACACCTCACGGTAGAAGGGGAACGACTAAGTAAGTAAGTTATATGGCAATATTTTATTTATAAAAAGACAATTATTAGTCTCTTGTTTTATTCGAGGCAAGCTAATTTTAGCTGCAGTTAACCATCTTCTAGTTATTTTGTGAATATGACAATTAGAAGACATTTTTCTGTAGTTTAAATATGACGTTTCTTAAACTAGTTGATGTTTGATAATGTTACAAAACTTAATTTATAAAACTAATGTTACAAAACTTAATTTATACAGCTAATGTTACCAAACTTAATTTATAAAGATAATGTTACAAAATTTAATTTATGAAGTCAATGTAAAAAAAAAGTTAATTTATAAAGCTTAAATTGCACACTTTTTTTAAAAGCTTATGTTATAACATTTAATTTATAACGCATATGTTACAACTTTTAATTTGTGAAGCTACATAATTTCATTTATAGAGCAAGTGTTAAAAATATTTAATTTGTAAAACTAATTTTGCAAACTTTAATTCGTAAAGGTAGCACTAAAAAACTTAATTTGTGAAGTAAATGTTACAAAATTTATTTTTAAAAAAGCAAATATTACAACATTTCATTTGTAAACCTAAAGTTATAACATTTTATTTGTAAAGCTAAAGGTGTAACATTTTATTTGTAAAGCTAAAGTTACAACTGTTATTTTATAAAGCTAATGTTACAAAATTTTGTTATAAAGCTAATGTTACGAAATATAATGTATAAAAGTAAAGTTAGAAAACTTAATTTATAAGTAAATGTTACAAAATTGTATTTATAAAGCTGTATGTTACACAATTTAATTCATAACGCTAATGCTGCAAACAGGTCTTTTTAAAAGCTAATATTATGTCGTGGAATATTCTAATCCACATATATAAATTAAAAGGTAAATGTAAAGCCTAACAAATAAATTTAATAAAAGAAAAGAGAAATGGTAAAAGAACAGTGCTGTCACAATGACTGTACTCGAAATCCCCTTGTTTTCTACTTCGTCTGCAAATTGTAACGCTTTCACGTTGATAGTAAAAGCCTACTGTATTATTACCCGCTTTCTTCAATGAAACGTGTACTGTATTTCTTGAAAAAACCTTGAGATACGCAAGCTGATCAATGACCTAGATTTAATATTTCATTCATTCCATACACGGCGTAACTAAAAGACAGATAAAGCAGGAGAGAGAGAGGGGCGAATGAAGGCAGGCAGCATGCAATACTAAACACGGGTCGCGCGATACACAATTGCTGCCATCACGCGTGTAAGGCCACAAGCACTGGCTTTTTTTTCAAATCGTCAGTGATAAAAACCCTACCCATACCAGAGTTAGGTTTTTAAAATCCTGAAAAACGCTTATTGGGAATTATGACAATATACTGGTTTACGTTTGAAAACATGACAGTACCCAGACACCCTCAAGTTTGGAAGTGAGAAGGTAGTAACAGCACGACTATCCTAGAAGAAAATGCATATTGGCTCCATTAAATTCGTATATTTGGGTTCCTTAGGGTTTGCTGACAAAGAATATGTAAAACGTTACGCAAATAGTCTAGGAATTACCAAGTTATGGCCAAAATAAAATAGTGGGGGTGCCTGACAGCATGAAATCATTTCTGCTCATAAAATTTTTTTTATAACGTGTTTGAAAAAACATTACGTTACGGAAATAGCCTACCATGTTAACTCCTATTGGATTGGAGCGCAACAAATATAAGACTAAACACGATTGGTCGGGCTATAAATACTATCTTGTGTTGTCAGGGGAAACGTGAAAAGGAGTACTTTTTTGAAAAGATGTGTAGACATGGTTTGATTGGGTAGAGCTGCGAATATACTCAATTCAGAGCGTCTGTTCATTGCCACATCTTGTAATAAACCTACTAAGAAGCAGTGCGTTGAGCACCAGTGTATATTTTTTATAAAATAAAGCCTGGGACATCGGCAGATCGGAGTTGTGCTATATTCATTGCCAGTCAACGAAACTGTTTATTATTTCCATGAATTGTGGTAAGCTTGAAATATTCAATATCTTTTAATGAAAATTGAATGTAAATTGATAATTTATGTCTGTATATATGTGTAGTTCAGTAGCGAACATGATGTAAAGCCTATAGTGCTCCAGCCTGAACAGAAGGTGTCGGAGGAAAGTAAAACTGCATGGAATGGCCAAACAGTACACTGACACCTAGATTATTGACTAGAAAGAAATAATGCCATACTCCTTGGTCCATATAGCAACCAGTGGGGTGGCTCCAGAACTCATTAAAGTAATCGAGCAGAGGAGTCTTTTACTGCAGTCATCACGAAAGATAAGAGAGTGTGGCCATGGAGCTCAACATTATGTACCCCCATCTTAAAATGACATTGTAAAATAAAATTAAGAGGGGAATTTAATTGTTTTAATACCAGGAACTGAGAACATCTCCAATACTAGTTCCAATAGAAACAAACTATTGAAGTCATGATGACAAATACCAACAGAGCTTGAACAAAACAAAACCAGTATTACCTCATATTACTACTACACAACTGACACACATAGGATACTATTAATAATATATGTCACTACAAGATTCATATTAATAAATTCTGTACATATAACTTGTAATTAAAATTGATTGTGATTCCTGGTTCCCTTTGTATTTGAATCAGGACACATATACATTCATGACAGCACTGAATACATATTGTTATTTGAAAAGTTATCAGTGACTCCTTTAAGATATCCTCTTAGAGTGTTTTATGTATGTGAGTGTCACAGTGTTGTCAAGTGTGGTGGAATAAATTAAATTGTTTATCTGTCTGTTGTTGTTATGACTTACACTTCATCATACACATACCCTAGACATATAACGTAGTCATCAAACTATTCCAGAATAATTCTGACTGAGGTATACATATGTGGCAGCAAGTAAGGTTATCTATAATACACTACTCTTATTAGATATAGATACCTTCACAGCTGATCTCAGTCAGTACACTAAGTCCCCTATAAATATTTATAACATCCCACTTCACCACATATATTGGGGTCTCGCCCTCGGGATTTTGAATCTTTCCCTATTACAAATATTGGGGGTAATTCACTTCAGGGAATAATAAGAATTAAAAGGTATCCTTGGGTGAAAATAAATAAGGTTGAGCTCACAGTGCCTGTGTTGTCCTGAGTTAATTAGTCATAGATAAAATTGTTTAGTTACATATTTTAGACATTTATCTGTTAGACAATGGCCGACCTGGCAAAATTTCGATCTGCTGCTGTACAGACTGCGAAAGAGTTAGGAATGGACGGGCAAATTATGATTTCTTATGTCACTGCTGAATGTGACAAATATATTGAACGGGAAGAAAGAAGATTAGAAAAAGAGGCCGAAAGAAAATTAGAGGCTGAGACTAAGAGGTTGCAGATTGAGGCTGACAAAGAGGCTAAAGCATTGGAAGCCGAGGAAAGAAGACAGGCTGCAGAAAGAGAAGAGAAGAAATTAGCTGCAGAAACTGAAGAGAAGAAATTAGCTGCAGAAAGGGAAGACAAGAGATTAGCTGCAGAAAGAGAAGCAGAAGATAAGAGATTACAAAGGGAACATGAGTTAAGACTAAGGGAGTTTGAGTTTCAAGGCCATGCTCCTGAAAATGGTGCCAGTCCCTTTGCCTCTGATGCCACTGCTAGCCAAGGAGCCTCAACCTCGGCTATGAATTTTCATTTAGATCATTTTGTTGAGAAAGACGATGATATAGAGAGCTATCTAAATAGGTATGAACTATTAGCTACCACGTATGGGTTAGAGAGAGAAAGGTGGAGCTTAAAGTTATCTCAAGGACTTCGTGGGGAAGCTTATGAAGTTTTTGCAAAAATGAGCAGAGGTGATCAGGAAAATTATGACATGCTAAAGCAGGCTCTTTTGTTAAGATATGAAAAGAATGCAGAATTTTATAGGAAAAAATTTAGGAATGCTAAACTACTGTCAGGTGAAACCTATCACCAGTTCTCTGCACGAATAGAGACATACTTGGAGAAATGGACTTCTCTGGGGAAAACCCAAGATCTTAAGGAAATGGTCCTTATAGAGCAATTAAGAGAGTCCATGGCTCCAGACCTGAGAAAGTTTCTCATGGAACAAGGTGCAGAGAGGCTGGGTGAGTTGCTAAATGTTGCTGAAAGGTATCAAGCAGCTCAAGCAGAGGTAACAGGTAATAAAAAAGAAACAGGTGGATAACTTTAGGGCACCACAGAACTTTAATAAATTTGATCCTAGGGATCAAAACAAAGGTAAGCACCAATTTGATAGGCCACGGTATGAAAATAAAAATAAATTCCCACTATTCGATGAAAGGAAATATGATGAAAGAAAATCTTTCAACCAAGGAAAAAGGTGGTGTAAAAATTGTAAGATGGACAATCATGACACTGACCGTTGCAGAAGGAAACCTGTGTATATGGCCACCCTTCAGGTCAGGTCGACCTCAAGACAGGAGGAGGATATTATGTTAGATACCACTCCAGAAGAGATGAGGAAGGCACAGGCTGGGGATAAAACACTCAAGCCTTGTTTCAGAAAATTGTCAACTTGTCATACAACTCCAGGCAAGGGAGATTTTTACATGAAAAACAAGTTGATGTATAGGAAGACTGGAGCTAGATCCAAAGGTCAGGGACAGCTGGTACTTCCTAAAAGATATAGGACAGACTTAATAAGGAGCCTACATGTGAAACCAGATGGGGACCATGAGAAGATAGGTACCATCATTCAAAAGGTGGCTCACAATTATTATTGGCCCAAGGCAAGATGGGACATTGAGAATTTTGTAGAAAGGTGTAGCATAGCACATGAGGGAACACCCACAAGTGGGAACATTGATCAGGACCTGGACACGCCACGGGGCAAAATTAGGCCTGATAATAAAAAGAAAAATAGATTTGATAAAGTGGACCAAATGGAATGGGAAGCCCCTTTTCACGGACAAGCTTCACTTAACTGTTTTACAATGGCCACTATGCGGAGAGTGCAAAGAGATGTCTTACCCCAGGATAAGCCGAAAATCCCTCAATCGGACTTAAACAAACTGGAGGAAGAGGATGTAGAGAGGAAATCTCTCCTCAAGAATTTTAAGTGGGGAGAAAGCCCCAAAAGAAAAATTGGTAGCGGTCGTTTTATGCATGATAATTCTGGGAAGAAAAATCATCACTATAGAGCTTCGAGTGGAAGAGACCATACCGGTGCATGGACAAATAGGTCCACAAAATTAAAGGTCCATATGTAGCTTTGTTAAGAACGTGGACTGATGAAAAGGCAGAGGAAAACATTACATCTTCATACCAATATGTGAATGAGCTGACCACTCGTTTAAAAACTGGCTGGAAACTTGCCAATGAAAATTTGAAACAAGCCAGGAAGAAACATGCTGCCTATTATAACCGGAAGGCGAAAGACAGAGATTTGGCTGTGGGAGAGAAGGTACTGCTTCTTCTCCCCGGGAGTCAGAATAAGTTACAGATTGGATGGCAAGGTCCATATACAGTTTTAGAGAAGGTGTCTAGAACAAATTATAAGATAGATAAGAAGGGGAAAGAAAAAATCTATCATGTGAATCTCCTGAAGAAATATTTGGAAAGAGAACATCAGGAAGAGACACACTTGTTGACCTTGTCCATCGCCATGGAGATGAAAAAGGAACCACTTTCATCATTTGAATATCCATTACACCCCTGTGAGACAGCAGCACAGGTGAAAATCAGTACACATTTAACGAAAACTCAGAAAGAGAGAGTGCAACAGGTTCTAAATAATCATGCAGAGGTGTTAACAGACCGACCAGGGCATACAAACCTATTGGAATATGATATGAAACTGATAGACCCCACACCTGTCTGTATGAAACCATATTCGATTCCGTTTGCTAAGGAGAAAGCTTTGAAGGAAGAGATAGACTATCTGTTGAAGGAAGGAATTATTTCACACAGTGAATCCTCATATAGTTCCGGTGTTGTACTCTTAAGGAAGCCCTCTGGAGAACATAGACTCTGTATAGATTACAGGAGACTGAATGCTATTACAGAAGGACAGGTGGATCCATTGCCGGATACAAATCAGTTGTTTGCCAGATTAAATAAAGCTAAATATTTCTCAAAAGTGGATCTGAGTAAAGGATACTATCAGATTCCAGTAAAGCCTGAGGTTAGACCATACCTAGCTTTTAGTACCTCAGAAGGACACTATGAGTTTAATAGATTGCCATTTGGATTGAAGAATGCGCCGAGTGTCTTCTCTAGAATGATGAGAAAATTATTGGACCCTCTGAATAATCCATATATAACAAATTTCATGGATGATATCCTTATAGCAACAGAAACATTTGAGGAACACATTGACTCTCTGAATATGCTGTTTAATCGACTTAGGGAAGCAAATTTAACAGCCCGACCAACCAAATGTTGCGTTGGATGTAAAGAATTGGAATTTTTGGGACACACAGTTTATCAGGGAAACATGACCCTGACCCAAAGAATTTAGAGAAACTAAAGAAAGCCCCGAGACCACAAACCAAGAAGGACGTGAGATCCTTTGTCTCATTATGTGGTTTCTACCAGAAGTATATCAAAAACTTTAATTCCATATGTGCACCGTTAACTGATTTGACACGTAAAGGACATCCAGATCGCATTAAATGGACACCACAATGTGAAATGGCTTACCAGGAATTGAAGGAAAAGCTCACAAGCAAACCTATTTTGAAATTACCTGACTTAAGTCAAGAATTCATTGTAAGAACGGATGCCAGTAATATTGGGTTAGGTGCAACTCTACTACAGAAATCAGATGCATTGGATGGGGAATTAAGCCCAGTGGCATATGCTAGCAGAAAGTTGAATAAAGCTGAAATCAACTACTCAACTAGCGAAAAAAGAATGTCTTGCAGTAATATGGGCAATAAAGAAATTCAATATTTATCTATATGGGAAGGCATTTAAGTTGCAAACGGATCACAAACCTTTATCGTTTCTAGCACAGGCTAGGCATGAGAACTCTAGGTTACTCCGATGGTCCTTACTTTTGGCTCCATATAATTTTAGCATTGAGTATATATCTGGAAAAACAAATTTGGGAGCGGATTTTTTAAGCCGCCATCCGTGTGATGAGAATCACCGTAAACCCCAGAAATAATAATAAATTTCTCTATGTGTATATAGAATAAAGGACTGACATATAATGTCTGTTTTAAGAGGGGAGATGTCGTGGAATATTCTAATCCACATATATAAATTAAAAGGTAAATGTAAAGCCTAACAAATAAATTTAATAAAAGAAAAGAGAAATGGTAAAAGAACAGTGCTGTCACAATGACTGTACTCGAAATCCCCTTGTTTTCTACTTCGTCTGCAAATTGTAACGCTTTCACGTTGATAGTAAAAGCCTACTGTATCATTACCCGCTTTCTTCAATGAAACGTGTACTGTATTTCTTGGAAAAACCTTGAGATACGCAAGCTGATCAATGACCTAGATTTAATATTTCATTCATTCCATACACGGCGTAACTAAAAGACAGATAAAGCAGGAGAGAGAGAGGGGCGAATGAAGGCAGGCAGCATGCAATACTAAACACGCGTCGCGCGATACACAATTGCTGCCATCACGCGTGTAAGGCCACAAGCACTGGCTTTTTTTTCAAATCGTCAGTGATGAAAACCCTACCCATACCAGAGTTAGGTTTTTAAAATCCTGAAAAACGCTTATTGGGAATTATGACAATATACTGGTTTACGTTTGAAAACATGACAGTACCCAGACACCCTCAAGTTTGGAAGTGAGAAGGTAGTAACAGCACGACTATCCTAGAAGAAAATGCATATTGGCTCCATTAAATTCGTATATTTGGGTTCCTTAGGGTTTGCTGACAAAGAATATGTAAAACGTTACGCAAATAGTCTAGGAATTACCAAGTTATGGCCAAAATAAAATAGTGGGGGTGCCTGACAGCATGAAATCATTTCTGCTCATAAAATTTTTTTTATAACGTGTTTGAAAAAACATTACGTTACGGAAATAGCCTACCATGTTAACTCCTATTGGATTGGAGCGCAACAAATATAAGACTAAACACGATTGGTCGGGCTATAAATACTATCTTGTGTTGTCAGGGGAAACGTGAGAAAGGGGTACTTTTTTGAAAAGATGTGTAGACATGGTTTGATTGGGTAGAGCTGCGAATATACTCAATTCAGAGCGTCTGTTCATTGCCACATCTTGTAATAAACCTACTAAGAAGCAGTGCGTTGAGCACCAGTGTATATTTTTTATAAAATAAAGCCTGGGACATCGGCAGATCGGAGTTGTGCTATATTCATTGCCAGTCAACGAAACTGTTTATTATTTCCATGAATTGTGGTAAGCTTGAAATATTCAATATCTTTTAATGAAAATTGAATGTAAATTGTTAATTTATGCCTGTATATATGTGTAGTTCAGTTGCGAACATGATGTAAAGCCTATAATGCTCCAGCCTGAACAGAAGGTGTCGGAGGAAAGTAAAACTGCATGGAATGGCCAAACAGTACACTGACACCTAGATTATTGACTAGAAAGAAATAATGCTGGAATTGCAGAGGCGTAGTAACCATTAGGGAGGAAAATACTGGTATAAAGTATTTCAGATGAAGCTGACAGTTGGCCTAACGCTCTGAACTCAATGTTTGTGATGTATTATGCTCAGTTTAGAAATAGAGTATAAATTGGTTTTGAAGTAGGAGGTACAACCTTCTTGTTTCAGGGACCGTGGTCTTAAAGTTATTGAGCAGCACCTGGTCAGAGCTTTGCTGAAGCCAGAGGTGGACAGCATACTCCTTGGTCCATATAGCAACCAGTGGGGTGGCTCCAGAACTCATTAAAGTAATCGAGCAGAGGAGTCTTTTACTGCAGTCATCACGAAAGATAAGAGAGTGTGGCCATGGAGCTCAACATTATGTACCCCCATCTTAAAATGACATTGTAAAATTAAATTAAGAGGGGAATTTAATTGTTTTAATACCAGGAACTGAGAACATCTCCAATACTAGTTCCAATAGAAACAAACTATTGAAGTCATGATGACAAATACCAACAGAGCTTGAACAAAACAAAACCAGTATTACCTCATATTACTACTACACAACTGACACACATAGGATACTATTAATAATATATGTCACTACAAGATTCATATTAATAAATTCTGTACATATAACTTGTAATTAAAATTGATTGTGATTCCTGGTTCCCTTTGTATTTGAATCAGGACACATATACATTCATGACAGCACTGAATACATATTGTTATTTGAAAAGTTATCAGTGACTCCTTTAAGATATCCTCTTAGAGTGTTTTATGTATGTGAGTGTCACAGTGTTGTCAAGTGTGGTGGAATAAATTAAATTGTTTATCTGTCTGTTGTTGTTATGACTTACACTTCATCATACACATACCCTAGACATATAACGTAGTCATCACACTATTCCAGAATAATTCTGACTGAGGTATACATATGTGGCAGCAAGTAAGGTTATCTATAATACACTACTCTTATTAGATATAGATACCTTCACAGCTGATCTCAGTCAGTACACTAAGTCCCCTATAAATATTTATAACATCCCACTTCACCACATATTATAAAAATAAAATTGAACTTACAAAGCTTATTTTACAACAACAACAAAATAATAATTTATAAAGCTTTTGTTGCAAACAGTTAATTTATGCTGTTACTAATTATCCATTAGTGAATGTTAATGTTACAAAATGTTACATTTAAATATTGCAGTTTTGCGTTGAATAGTTTTACCACTTGACTTTTAGGATGTTGGAGAAATCGATTAATTTTTAGTGCTGAAATCTTTAATCAGTGGATTTTTTTGTTTGTTAATGTTCAAGTCAGCAAAGGGAACAACAACAAAAAATACAAGCTGTTAATGAAATTGATTATCAGGATTTAAAACCTCACTGTTTTTACGTTTTTAAAATAAGTAACCCGCCAAACATACCGGAAATGATTATGTTATACACTTTCCGCTTCTTGTCCTGAAGACGGCACCAATTCAGCCATGGTTATTTCATTACGTAACATTCCAATGCAACTTCATAGGATCTTTGTAGTCAAACTTATCCCGACTTATGGATGATCAATGGTCAATAAACCATGATCTGACCGAAAGGTTCGCCTGCTCTTTTAATGGGTTTTCAATTTAATTTTCAAGGTCTAATGCGCCCTTTTCCGCATCGTCCTCGAAAAACTGGCGGGATTGTTTTATTTTCGTTACATCACGTTTGCATAATAAGTAAAGTGAAGACCATTGTTTAATTAATACGCAATACTCAAATATTTGATGAAGTATAGCTCTCAAGACAGCATAATAATTTGCCGTCAAATTTTGGCACGCAGATTTCTATTTAATTTCAAATATTTGTTATTCAGAACTTTCGATGACATACGTTTATTATTTTTTTAATTGTATACATTTCAAGCATCTGTCATATATGGAAGATGTAGAATCGTACAAATATCTTGGCAGTAACATAGACATTACAAGGCAGTCCTTGTTCTGGAACCCCCAGGGCAAGAGAGGCAGAGGTAGACCAAGAAGCACATGGAGAAGAGAGCTTGAAACAGAGGTGAAAATGATGAGGAGAACGTGGAAAGAACTTGAGATGATGGCACATGACAGGAGGACTTGGCGTGTGTTTGTTGAAGGCCTATGCTCCTTTGGGAGTGGAGGGTTATGAATGAATGAAACATAGACAAAGTTGGAGGGACATACATTGACATCAAAATAAGAATACAACAAGCAAGACGAGATTTTATTGCATTGGGAAACATATGGATATCAAGAGAAATCCAATCCAATACTAAAACAAGAATCTTCAACATAAATGTCAAGTCAGTCCTATTGTATGGCTCTGAAGAATGGATAACAGCAAAACAAAAATGAAAAAAAAAAAAAAGCTACAGACTTTCATAAATGATTGCTTGCGCAGAAAAGAAGGATTAAAATGGTATCAATGATCATTAATGTGGAACTGATGACAAGAACCAGACATGTGGAACTGATGACAAGAACCAGACATGTGGAACTGATGACAAGAACCAGACATGTGGAACTGATGACAAGAACCAGACACGTGGAACTGATGACAAGAACCAGACATGTGGAGCTGATGACAAGAACCAAACATGTGCCAGTGGAGCAAGAGATGAGAAGAAGACGATGGCGATGGATAGGACACACATTGAGGAAACCTGTTGATAGCATTACAAGGCAGTCCTTATTCTGGAACCCCCCAGGGTAAGAGAGGAAGAGGTAGACCAAGAAACACACGGAGAAGAGAACTGGAGACAGAAATGAGAATGATGAGGAAAACATTTAAAGAACTTGAGATGATGGCACGTGACAGGAGGATTTGGCATGTGTTTGTTGAAGGCATATGCTCCTTGGATATTGATTGATTGATTGTCACATATTTACTTTAGCTTTATTTAAGTCTGTCATAATTTATTTCTCAACAAATACATGCAGTCTTCATTATCTTTACTAGATACTTATATTTATAAGAGAAAGTAACCCGCCAAAACATAACGGGGAATAATTATGTTTTAATCTATCTGCTGCATGTCCTAATGACGTCACTAATCCTCCTGTGCCTATTGCATTCCCTTCCATTCCACTTCAACTTTATTGGATCTTTGTAGTCAAACTTGTCATGGCTTGCGGTCAATGGTCCATGGAGAAAAAAATGTGAAGGCCTGCGCGCTCTTTTAATGGTGTTCAATTTAGCTTTTAGGTGCTAAACGCGTCGTTTCCGTTTTTTTTTTTTTTTCCTAAGAGCTGATGGGATTTTTATTTTGTTCGTTGCAGGACAATTAACTTAGACAATTAGTACTACATTAACTTAGACAATTAGTACTACATTAACTTAGACAATTAGTACTACATTAACTTAGACAATTAGTACTACGGAGAATATCCTTTACTACTTGTAGTATTTTGGTTTTTGTCACATACTACTGTTTCATGTTATGTATTCGTTGGGCGGATCTATGTTTTACACCTGGTCTTCAGTATCTACATGACTGTTATATCTTAATAGATGAGTCTTTTATTGTTCATATTTTTTTAATCATTTTAGAAGGAAGTGCTCTGTTGTATTTCCGTGCAGACACTTAAAACAGTACGGTTCTTCTATCATAAAATACCTCATTCCTAGTTGTAATCTGAGCATTGTCCAGAAACATACTTCCTCCTGATCTCCCTGGGTAGTGAGGTCGGATGCCTAGCCTTCTCGGATAAGGGTGAAAAATAGCAGGTCCCGTGTGCAAGTTGTGCACGGTAAAGATCCCTCGGCAGTGACATCATAAAAAGTATGCCTTACGGCCGCTGCCCTGGCAACATTTAAAATAAGTTATGAAACTTACCCACCACAAAAATATTTACAGAATGCGTGATTCCTGTATTTGGATCCTCTCCGGTGCTACGAAGTTCGTGCACTGTGCTGAGATCCGTCTAGTGTGATCTTATGGAGGAGATCAGAGCTCTGACTGAGTTGTCCGTGTGCAATGAAGATGATTCTTAAACCAAACCAAATCTAAGCAGCCATTTGGCGTGTTTTTGTTGGAGTTTCGAACAACTTATATGCGAGTCTTTCTTTTAAACTTTGATCCCAGTCTACCACCTATTCTTCTATTAATATTCAGTTAATTGCGATTTGTATCTGTCTTCTGCACACATCCTTTTTATTTGATTCATAGTGTCTCGACCTTTTTTTGTTTGTATATATGCCTTTTCATTTCCTGCTCTGCCGACATGTGAAAGTATCCATGCTATTGGAACAGAACGTCCCCAGGTGTATAAAGATATATCCGGCTTCTCTGCTGTATCTGATCTATACACTATCTTTTCACGCCTGTTTCTCTTAACCTGTCTATATGTCTTATCTTTGCCTCCTGATTAAGCCCGGTTCGGACAAAGGGAAAACCCCCTAGTGTTCCGTGTTTTTATTTTATAATTATTATTTTTGCATCATTCCACTGTACGTAAAACTGACTTTTTTTTACAGCCGCACATTTGTTATTTACATATATTGTATAATTTTGTAATACTTGCTTTGGAATTTTCTGGTCACTGACATACATTTTTTTTTTCAAACCGAAATTACGTGATAGGTGAGTTGTACAGTTTATCGAAATTTGATTTCTCTGCATTAGTTTTCATCAAAGTTTTTTTATTGATACTTGTATGTGGATCGTTACAATTATCGTTAAATAAACATACTGGTATGATGATTATCATAGTACTGTTGTTTTAATAATCACCATCATTGTCCGATTGCAGTGGTTTCGATCATTGGGGTCTTCATCGCTGTGATCGTCAGTACATTTAATATCACTATGATCATCAATTTATCATCAATGGTGCTTATAACTTATAATGGTACGTCGGCTTGTGTACCCTGATAACCCCCAGAGCTATGTCAGTGGGAGTTTTACTCCTGGCAGATTCTACCAAGCTGGACAGGTCTGTGCAAGTAGGGGTGAGACAAAAGCTCGTATCCTGGTCCTCCAGGTTGGGGGTTCTAGCTCAGGTCCGACACCCCTGTCTAGGTATAAAAAATCACAATCGTAACGGAAACAGCAACAAATGAACATGCTTTACTGCGGGATGAACATCCGGAGTCTGAGGCTCGTATGACTGCCAGTGATGAAAGCCGAAAGGAAGCCACTGACAAAAACATGAACCAGAGCTGGGGAACCACACGAAGGATGGCTGTCGACCAAACAAAGCAGAGACAGTTTGTTGCTGCCCTACAAGATGCCACCAGGCGTGATGGTCACTGATTTGGCCAAGGACCAAAGAAAAAAGATAATCTTCAATGTCATTGATATGATCATTAAGTCACCATTATAAGCAAACAACGGGCTTTTTAATATTTAGTGAACAAGGAATTTTGGCACCTTTATATATATATATATATATATATATATATATATATATATATATATATATATATACACATATATATATATATATATATATATATATATATATATATATATATATATACACACATATACATACATACATGTACACACAATTTTTTATAATTGTGTAGATTTAGTAAGAAGGTTACAGACAATAAAAAATTTATTTTTTTCTCTGAAATGCTACTGTTTTGTTCCTCCTCTATATTCACGTTTCTCTCCCCCCCCCCCCCTCCCCACTCCCCCTCCTTTTCCTAAATTGTCCTACCCTAGAAACCAGCTAGTTCACATAATGGCTAAATCAGCCCTGGCATAAACAGCACATTGATCATCACTATCATCATCTTACTGATAGATACGACAAACATTTTATGTTTGTCTAATATTTGTTTGCTGTTTACAAGCCTCGGGTTTCCCTTCCTTATGTGTTATTAATGATTATACAATACCAAACCTACCCTCTGTCCTGTTCTTACTGTTCTTAAGTCTTCTATCATTTACTAGACACAGTATTAAGGTCTGTGTCTTTTGTAAGTCTGATCTATACTGTATAATAGGGGAACAACAGAAGTGATTGCGTCATTAATAGTCTGGACTGCCCATGGTAAATTTCCGGTGCTATGTGTTGCGGGTCGGACTAATGACCCGTCATCGAAGGATCATTTTTTTGGTGATGCCTAGATGGCAGGGAGGATAGTGTTATTCGCTTGTATAGCTAGGCGGGGTTGTCGCACGGAAGGTCCTGGGTTCGAGTCCTGGGTAAGCCACTCACGTCTGTTGTTTTTCTGCTGTCTAGTGTTCTACTTCTTTATTTCTTACGAGTGCCTGAAAACATACCTTTATGTTTTTCTAATATTTATTTGTTGTGACACGAAGCATAGTGTATACTTAAAGAATTTTGATCTCTCGTTAATTCTGTTTTCATTCTAAATGTCTCTGACTTCTGTATTTGTTTTCTTTTTAACCAAGAAAAGCGCCCTATTCGTCTGTTTGCTCACACGTCAAAATTATCAGTCCTATCTTCCAGCTGCTTGTTCTTTGCTAAGTATTTCTGTACAAAAATACGAAATGTATTTAATACTTGACGACTGTCATTGTTCAATAGGTTGTGTTTTGTATGGATTAGTTTTGTTTTGTTTTAAGGATATCTTCGTTCCACACGAACAACTCCATCAGTGCTCCGATCTCCTCCTTTAGATCACACAAGGAGGATCTCAGCACAGTGCACGAACTCCGTAGCACCGGCGAGAATCCCAATGTGTGTATATGGGAATCACACATCCTATACATATTTTTGTGCTGGGTAGGTTTCTACTTTTTAAATTTTGCCAGGGCAGCGGCCTGATAGGCCTACTCTTTACGATTTCCAACTGCCGTGGGATTTTTAACGTGCGGAACTTGCACAAGTGACCTCCTAATTTTTTGCACTTATCCGAGAAGGCTAGGCATCCATTCTCACAACCCAGGAGACCACGGGGAGTATGACACCATTGGGACCACTGGTTATGAGGGAAAAAATTTCATCCCTTTTTTTTGTAAGGATACCACCGATAAAATAACTGCTGAATATCTGCTTCATAGATGCCCAACATATGAGGAACAGAGAAAGTACATATGGCCGTCACTAGGACCATTCCTGGAAAAGTTCTATGGAGATAGAAATAGCCTCAAGCTGACCGCTGATGTCTTTGAACATATCCAGGTGTACGAAGAAGAAGAAGTTTGGATACTATTATCTACTTCGTGTTGTTTAATGTACTTTTATCTATTCCTATTCTTGTATTGATTACACTGACAAACAACATTTTTCTTTCTTATATAAGAATAAGTGTTCTTAGGTCAGTTTCTTGCGCTGATTTTAAATTTGAAATCCGTTTATCTCTATCACGTCGGGTTCTTAAGATATTTGTGAATAAATATATTTTTGGGAAATCGTTATTTGCTCCGTTTCATTTTTACTATATAAAATATTAAAAATTAATAAAATGCAAAATAATTCTACTTTTTATACTGCTAAAAGATGCATGACATATGTTACTCTATTTTTCAAATAGTTACTGTATTTTGAAATTTATTCTGAGCGAAATATGGCTTCTAGAAGTTGTAGAAATTCAACTGATCTGTTCTGTTACGTTTGCGGAGATTTTACCGATCGTGTTCACCAGAAAAACTTTACACCATTACTAAAGAAAGCATATGAACTTTATTTTGATTCGAAAGTTGATGATGCAAATAAATCTTGGAAGCCAAATGCAGTTTGTTCGACTTATGCAAATAGATTGGCAGGTTAGTTACGAAAATCGCCGAAGTATAAGTCGATGCCTTTTGGAGTGCCAGTAATATGGCGTGAACCGACAAATCACGCTACTGATTGTTACTTCTGCTTGACAAATATCCATGGTTTCACTTTTAAAACTAGAAAATCTGTGGTTTATCCAAATATTGAATCGGTTTTGAAACCAGTGCCTCATGATCCAATAAGTGTCAGATCCCAGTTCCACCAGAACAATATCCGTTGGGCGTGAATGAACCATCAGAAAGTGATAGTTTACCTGCTTTAGAAACGAATTCTGACTCAAATTATATACCGGTGAATGGTGGTGTTCACTTAATTAACCATTCAGAACTTTCAGATCTAATACGTGATCTCGCTCTTACCAAAGGACAAGCGGAATTACTCGGTTCGCGACACAAAGAACGGAATCTTTTAGCGCCCAATACTCCGATATCTAAATTTCGTCATAGACACAGAGAACTTGTTCAATACTTTGAGATGGATGATGACATTTGCTATTGCAATGGTTGTAAACGGTCTAATGGTGCACCTCGGTCATGAGCACATAGTCAACAAATGGCGACTTTTCATCGACTCTTCCAAGACTAGTCTAAAAGCCGTGTTATTGCATAACGCAAATTTATTTTCATCAATTCCAGTCGCCTACTCTGTTCATATGAAAGAAACTTATGACAACATGGCTATACTTTTGGCAAAAATAAAGTACAATGACTACCAATGGCGGATTTGTGGAGACCTAAAGGTCATTGCAATTCTCACGGGCATGCAGACTGGGAATACTAAATTTTGTTGCTTCCTATGTGAATGAGACAGCCGCAACAGACAGGAACATTATGCAAGAAAGGTGGGGTCTATCAGGGATCGCATGCAGCTCGGGCATAAAAATGTAATACACGAGCCATTAGTTAACAAAGACAGCATCATTTTACCACCGTTACATATAAAGTTGGGGGCTCATGAAGAATTTCGTAAAAGCGTTAGATAAAATGAGCAAATCGATCGTCGATAACTTTCTGGGAAATCACAAATCTGCCGACTATGTGCATATTGTTAAGCAGTGCATAGATGCATACAGAATTATGGGCTGTAACACGTCCCTGAAAATCCATTTGCTCGATTCGCATCTTGACTTTTTCCCTGACAACCTTGGCGAAGTCAGCGATGAACATGGAGAACGATTCCATCAAGATATCGCCGTAATGGAGTCACGTTATCAAGGACGGTGGAGCGTGACCATGCTTGCCGATTATTGTTGGATGCTTCATCGCAATGTACCACATGCCATTCACCAACAAAAGTCGACTGCAAAGAAATTCAAGCCTACATAACTTATGCTTCTTGTACGAATGATGTTGTAATACTGTATGCGTTCTTAAAAAACTTCAATTGCGTATTTCTAGAGATCCCGACCTGATAGAGAAAAACGGTTTGCAGATTTAAAAACAGCGCATTAAAATTGACCAGAAAAACATAGAAATGTTAGAGAAAGAAAAAAAATTTTTTTTTTTGTTAGCCAGTGTTAGCAGAGAGGTTAGAGCGCTGGACTAAAGCGACAAAGATACCGGGTTTGAAATACGGTAGCGTCATACTCCAGTCTATCCAGCTGTAAATGGATACTGATTCTGTTCTTGGGTTATATAAGGCAAAGGCAGCGAGGAAGGAAACTTGTCCCCCCATCTCTAGAAGCTGGACCTAATATACGAGGGACGTTCAGAAAGTAATGCACCACATCGTTTTTCTCAGGAGCTGTTTATTCAAAAAGCATGAAATTTATACACAATATACATGGATATGTCATGTAAACATCGGTATTATTCAACATAATCCCCATCAACTTGTACGGCTTTATGCCAGCGCGAAACAAGTGCATGTATTCCTAGCCGTACCAGATTTTGTCTTGATCATATAGCCATTTCTTCGCTGCATAAATCACTCATTCATCATCTTCAAACCTTGTCCCACGGAGTGCATCTTTAAGTGGACCAAATAGATGAAAATCAGAGGGTGCCAAATCGGGACTATAGGGTGGATGGGGTAGTACAGTCTAACCCAATTTGGTGATTGCTTCCCGTGTTCCCAGACTTGTGTGAGGTCGCGCATTGTCGTGAAGGAGAAGCAGGTTTGCTGGATTCTTGTGCGGTCGAACTCTGCGAAAACGTTGATTGAGTTTTTTCAATGTCTTAATGTAAGCTTGCGAATTGATTGTCTCTCCTCTTGGCATAACGTCCACAAGAATTACACCTTCAATGTCCCAAAAGACAGTGATCATGACCTTTCCAGCTGAAGGAATTGTCTTGAATTTCTTTCTTCTTGGTGATTGCGGATGATGCCACTCCATTGACTGTCTTTTTGTCTCAGGTTCAAAATGATGTGCCCAGGTTTCGTCACCTGTAACGATCTTAGCCAAAAAGTTCTCTCCATCAGCATTGAAACGCTCCAACAATTCAGTAGAAATTGCTTTCCTTTGCAATCGGTGGTCATTTGTGAGACTTCGACGAACCCAACTTGCGCAAACCTTAGAAAATCCGAGAGTTTTTATAACTGCATTTGCATTACCAATGCTGACTGACAGCTGTAAGGCCAATTGTTGAGTAGTGATTCGCCTATCAGTAAGAATAATGCCCTCATCGCATTTCAACATTTCTGCGTTGGTGGCTGTGGCAGGACGTCCACAGCGCGGCCGATCAAGCAGCTCCGTATCTCCACTTCCTGATTCTTTGATTCTCTGAACCCAGCGACTGACTGTACTCCTGTCGACTGCAAAACTTCCATATACATCACATAGACGCTTGTGAATATTCACAACAATTTCCTTCTCTGCAACGAGAAATTCTGTCACAATTCGCTGCTTATAACGCAAGTTGCTAACACGCTCCATTTCAACGGTTTAGGACAGCCGTATTATTTGGCCGGTTGCAGTGCAATTTGGTGCACACAATTGGCACATGCAATATTTGAAGTGTGCAAAATTTCATGCTTCTATCTTCATTATTAGCTGAGAAAAACGATGTGGTGCATTACTTTCTGAACGCCCCTCGTAGAAATCTCTAACACTTCACTCACCAACAACAGCATCTGCTATCGGACTACTTTCTATTTTCTGCTCAACTTCTGTTTCGTATCTACCGTTCTCTTATCGCGAAGCAATACTGCAGCATAGCAAATAACTATGTTACGGGATGCTTAGCTGGTCTTCCATTCGGCAACTGTATGGCTAGCAGTAATCACTGAGATAAAAGGCAACACATGTATTAAAATGTTCAATCAAATCAACTTGATAAGGGTCAACAGTGGCCAACTGCTCTTAACATCAAATACGAGCTGTATTTTACCGATCCCATTACTTTATTATCTAGACAGCTTCATAATGAGTCCAATATCCATACATACGATACAATCCACACATTTCATGTGCAATTCAACAGCATAATATTCTTCACAACAAAAGCGTATTTCATTATGTGTATCGTTCGTCTTATAAGTAGTAATACAATGATGTTCTTCCACATTTCTTCCTCATTATAACGCAAGTCCCAACACTAAAAATAGTAGACTCAGCGACGGATTATTCATTAGGCCCACTAGACACGGGTCTAGAGCCCCAGGCTTACAGGAGCACCCGCGAAAAAAGCAACGGAGTCATAACGAACAAAGCTTGACAGCAACGGCACGTGCACGATAGAACGCTCGTGCGTGCAGGGTAATAGTATCTGTACAACAGTTAGTTTATTAGGTACTTCCACCTCCGCTTTTTAAATTATATTTTCTTTACAGGAACCCCACTACCTTTCACAGACTTTAGGGGCTGTATGAATATCATCATAATGTGGAATTATTACAAGAACGAGACAAAGGCCAGAGGGACAAGAGATGAGACGAAAATGCAGGCGATGGATATCACCTGTCCTTGTTCTGGAACCTCGAGTGTAAGAGAAGCTAACGAAAAACACACGGAGAAGAGTACTGGAGATAGAAATGTAGACCATGAGGAGGACATGGAAAAACCTTGATCTGATGGCACGTGACAGGATGACTTAGCATATTTTGGTTGAAGGCCTATGCCCCATAGCATAGTGGTTAGTGCACTGGCTTCCTAGCGCAGTGGTCTATGGTTCGATCCCCAGATGAGGCGGAACATTTTTAGGCCACAAACGGCTCCTGGGTTGACCCAGCCCCAAATGGGTACCAGAGCTACTCTGGGAAGGTTAAGGCGGCCGGCGTGATGCCGACCACATCACCCCTCGTGTGCCGACGGTCAAGATAATATGGGCCTAACACCATATTCCCAATATGCCTCAATGGGCGTGTAACGGGTTCCTTTACCTTTACCTTTACCTATGCCCCATGGCGAGCTTGTGTCGTAATGAATGAATGAATGACAACTTGCCTTACTTATAGGTTGTTTTCCACCATTTTCCGGCCAAAACTAGCGATCCGGGCACTAAATTTCTTTAAGAAAATAATGAAATCTGGCATTTCGATCTTTTGAGTGGTCAGTCTGTAGCTACAACTCCTTCTCTCGTGATGTTGTCAAGGGCAGCAGAACAACTTTCCTGAGCGCCAAATAGAATCTAACGTTTAAGAAACGATTAAAACCTCGGGGTTATCCCGCCCTCGGGCCCTGCCAGCTTAGCAATGCAGACGGGTGTCAAGTTGCGTCTGCTATGCACAAACAAGATCTGAGTGGTCTTCGCCAAGAGAAAAGAGAAAACGAATTTGCATTGGCAGGTTGGCTTTTTTTTTTTTTTAACTGTAATTCTAACTTTACCACATTTTCTCCACGCTGTTGGTGCCTATCCCGGGATAATTTAATATTCAAATATCTGGCATAAAGGAAAATTTCAAGAATAATCAGCTTCTTTCTTTCTCTATTACTTGATGGAGAATAACGTGCAAAGGGATTTTATTGCACGTATCACATGGAAGCGTATTACATTTTAGAGCAAGTTGTGGGGGGGGGGGGGGGGGGGGGGGGATATTATAAAGTACTGCAACTGTAGGCGAAAAAGTTGGAGCCAGAGATAGAAGATTTTCTAGCGAGAAGGTGCTGGACACTCTTATTTTTCTTCTTCTTTCCTCTTCATCTTCTTTCCTCTTTTTCTTCTTCTGCTTCTTCTTCTTCTTCGTTCGCGCTCAAATAACCACATCTATCTCTCTGATCAAGTTGACAGTTTGTCTCAGGCTTGTCTCGTCCTCATAAAGTTTCTCATTAAACTTGGTTGGAGAAGACCATGCTACCACCTTGCTCTTCTTTTCTTTTGGAGGATATATTCTACTGTTTAGTTTGTCCTCCCCACATGAACACACATATATTTGTCCAATTTTTAGTTTGTCCTCCCCACATGAACACACATATATTTGTCCAATTTTTAGTTTGTCCTCCCCACATGAACACACATATATTTGTCCAATTTTTAGTTTGTCCTGCCTACATGAACACATATATATATTTGTCCAATTTTTAGTTTGTCCTCCCCACATGAACACACATATATTTGTCCAACTGTTAGTTTGTCCTCCCCACATGAACACACACATATTTGTCCAATTTTTAGTTTGTCCTCCCTACATGAACACACACATATTTGTTCAATTGTTAGTTTGTCCTCCCCACATGAACACATATATTTGTCCAATTGTTAGTTTGTCCTCCCCACATGAACACACATATATTTGTCCAACTGTTAGTTTGTCCTCCCCACATGAACACACATATATTTGTCCAATTGTTAGTTTGTCCTCCCCACATGAACACACATATATTTGTCCAATTGTTAGTTTGTCCTCCCCACATGAACACACATATATTTGTCCAATTGTTAGTTTGTCCTCCCAACATGAACACACATATATTTGCCCAATTGTTAGTTTGTCCTCCCCACATGAACACACATATATTTGTCCAATTGTTAGTTTGTCCTCCCCACATGAACACACATATATTTGTCCAATTGTTAGTTTGTCCTCCCCACATGAACACACATATATTTGTCCAATTGTCAGTTTGTCGAACAGATAATATATGAATCTACAATGGCCGGTTCTCGATCGGAAAAATATCACGTGATCTCTTCTTTGAAATGAGTACTTTGGTTCTGCTCATCGGTCTCATGTTGGTCGTCATGCCATTGTTTCTTTAAAAGAAACATGGTAATACCTTGAGCTGATGGCACAGGACGGGAAGATGATATGAGTTTGTTGAAGGCCTATGATGCTTGATTAGTTGAAAGGTGAAATCAGACGAATAATAATGTGAAATTTGTCTTCTTGACGAGAGACCTTTTATTTGTCAGCTGTCATGATCCTTACACCACTCCGACATGATCTATTGCTCGAATCTGCCGGAATCTCTGAATCCAATCCTGTCATTCTCCGTAAACACTAGTCAACCATCATCTCTTATTATACTCTGTTATGATCTGTTATACCAGTCTTGCCATGATATACTTTTATCTAGTATACTGTATGGAGGCTCTGATGATCTAGTTTTCATTACAATATACTTATTCTTAATATTATATTCTTAATAACTTATATTATTAATTTTATGATCAGGTACTGTTAATATATGCTGTTATACTTCCTTGTAATGTTGCACTGCCCTTAAATTAATACTTTAAGTATCTACCTAGTCTGATTCTGGTCTTGAGTTTGGGACGCAAAGACAGCGAGGAAAGTAACTGTTTACCCCACCTTATCTTGATGAACCTATCATTGCATTCACTGCAGCAGTATTTGCAATGAGACTCAAAGCTGCTCACCTCTTGTAAAGTTTTTCGCGTGCACTGGAAAAAACACCGAGTCCCAGAGTCATCCAGTAGCAGACCGTTTGAATATTTCACGAGTTCTTATAACACACCTCGGAATATGTCTCAAATCACTAATTTACTGTATGAAGAATTCGATTTTTTATCAGTCTTGTTGTTTGTTTGTTTGTTTGTTTGTTTTTGTTTTAAATTTATTATTATTATTTTTTGTTTTTCGTTAATTTTGTTGTTGTTGTTGTTGTTGTTGTTGTTGTTCATGTTGTAATTCTTTATTTGTGTTTTCTTTATTTTAAAAACATACTTTAATTATGATGATTATTGCAAATGTAATATTACTTTTATAATGATAAATGCCTTAATTATGTTTAAAGTAAATGTGAGGATGAAAGGATACAGTATACATGATGAGAGAGAGAGGAAGGGCAGAATGTCAGACGGGCCTGCGTGCCCAATTCTTAACCCTTTGAAAATAAAGTTCGTTCGTTCGTTCGTTCTACGATCATGTTTTCTTATAAATGTGTGTGTGATGTAAGAGCAAGTAACCCGGCAAATATGACTGATATAAATTATGGTGTGCTATTTCTTTTGCTTGTTTTGATGACGGCGCTAACTCTCCAGTTGTTATTTCATTCCTTTCAATTCTATGTGAACTTTAGTAGATCTTTGTATACAAACTTATCTGAATGTATTCTCAATGAAGTCAGAGCTGGTCAAGACCGTGCTCCACCTCCACGTGGTGGTCCTGGAAACAGTCTGCAGCAGTGCAGGCTGGCTGAGCGAGCATGGATCGAAATGGGAAGGCAAACCCGGTCCTTAAAAAATGCCGTGCAGAAGTCGGATGTGTCGACCGAAAGGTGCAGATATCACAGCTTAGGCGCAAACAGACACAACGCAACCACCGTCCTTTTCAGGACGAACGAAGAAGAAGAAGAAGAAGTCAATGAAGTTAAGGAGCAACCTGTCAAATATGGCATGGGGGGCGGGGGGGGGGGGGGAGTGGGGGGGGGGGGGATTAAAATAAAATTGTGCCTGGTTTAGGCCAGGCGCGTCGCGTTCAACCTAGTCGGTTATATTAGGGCGCATGTCCAAATATAATGAGGAGACGTGAAAACAAAAAACAAACCAATGGACTGAAGTTGACTAATTCATTAACAGCTGTTTTATCACATCATGTTGTGTAAATGTACGGATATCTTTTAAAATCTGGCCATGTTATGTATTTAAAAAACATACACAACAAACATTCAAAATGAACTTTTGTTCTTTTACTCCGTTTCCGAATAATTATTTAAGACGTGTTGACTTGAGCGACTAAATCGGACGAATGCTGAGTAATTATTTGGGCGAACTGGAACATAATTCCCCCCCCCCCCCCCCTCCCCCCAAAAAAAAATTAGTCCTCATTAAACTATTATTTATATTGTCCCTGTCCTGTATAGATCATATATTACCTACAGAAGTGTTTATTGTAAGTTTGACTGCAGATTTAATGAACTGTATTGATCATCTATGCTGAGTATACATCTAAGATAGAGCTACTTATACCTACGTGCCTGCAATGTATTTGGTGAGGAAATCTCTGTAACGTGAATGTGAACAATCCAGAAATTTTCAAGATTAAAAAAAAACAAAAAACAGAAAGCTGGCGTGAATATTTCTTAAACATCCACCACAAAAAAACATAGATAGGCTTGCGCGTTTTTTTTTCAGTTGGTGTGCAATTTAGTTTTTCACAGTGCAATGCGTGTTTTTTCCCAAAACGTTGGTGGGAATGTGTTTGTTACGTTTCACTTTAGACAGTTAGTATGTGGCGGATTAAGGGTCATAAATCAGAAGGCTAGACCGTAAGGGGTCAACGTTAACTAGCATTATAACACTAAACCTGGTCTAGTTCCCCTGGTATAGTAGAGTTGCCAAAATGGATTTGTTGGCTAAGTTTACAAAACGTATTTTCCTTTTTAGCTTCTTGAAGCGCACCTTATCCACAATGGTAGGGGATTTGCATACACGAAACATGCTTCAAACCACTTTGCTTGTCTTGCTGTGGTAGTCTTAGTAGCAATTACTTTACACGATATGTCTGCTAGATCCGTTCATAACTTCGTATTTTATGACATTCGTGAGATGTCTCCTTATTGATTGCTGTCCAGTTTTCGACCCCAATACCCACACGGCCCTATTACGCTTGTCTTAGTATACTGACTCTGTACATTCAGGATACATTTGACGTACATTTCATACATGACCAGTTTTTTTAAAAGCGATGTCATTCACCTTTAACAGACCTGGTCATGCAGGCACATCCAAGTGACTGCTATACGCTTATGTTTTTTCCAACGATATATCTCTCTTAACGTGACATAATCTCTTGATTTATGAGATATTTTTTTGCCCAGTGGACTGGGTTCTGACATTACAGTTTTTTTCCTCCATCTTTACCACACTGATGCTGTTTCTTCAGCATCATCTCACTCTATATTTCGTCATTTTCAACATGAACATACTTGTTTTGTTCTCACTAATGTATCTTTTTTGTTTTCACAATTTTAATTTAATTTCGGGTTTTTATGAGGTTTTTGTTATTTTACTGGTTTCAAATCATTGACGCTCAAAATCTCTTTATGCCACATGCCGTAGAGAGCTGAAACTTTGCATGCACCTTCCTTCCATGTCACGTTTTACTATTTCAAGTTTTGGTCATCACAGAAAATACCACGAACAGCTAAAAAAAAAAAAAATAGAGTAAAGAGGATATCTTGATGTGCAAAGGAAGCTTATTCCTGATGTTACAATGTAGCAGTCCACTGGAATAGATCGTGGAGATTCTGGCCAGTTTGACATCATGGCATGTGTCGCGAGAGGATAGAGGGTTATAGAATTTGATAAGATATCCTGGACATAAAGGTGTATCAGATAATACCAGGATAGTGCCAGATAAGAGTCTGGTCTTATCAGTAATACACCTTTCTCTGAAAAGAGTAAGGGTGTATATACAACAAAGTTACGGTCAAGCTGTATAAGTTCCCAGAGAAGATGGTAATGTAATACTCCGAGTCCTTATCTGCTACCTCTCCAGATCCTCCTCTGTTAATATGATAATTATTATTGTTATTAACTCTGCTAGGGGTAATTATTTAATTAAATTCACCAACAAGGAATGTAACTTAACTTAAAGAATTTAAGTAAGTCTGCTGGTAAATATTTATAATTTATTTGTACAGTTTCTCTTTTCTGTTTGAGAAGTTTTAAAAGAAATGATATGACAACATTAAATAAATAATAAAATATTCAACAAAGTCTTTCACTGAATGGAAATGTCTATCACTATGGAGAAAGTCTTGTTTGGATGGTTTCTCTCTGATTATTTACTATTTTATATTGTCACAGTTCTGATTGAAGACATACACTGCTTATTTGCATCATACAACTGTTTCTGTTTATTTTTGGTGTACTGGGAGATGCTGGACAGTTGCCCTTGTGGGCAACTTATCTGAGTCACTGAAGATCGCTCCCTCTGATATTGGATAGAAATCTGTGATGAAATTCTTCCAAGTGGTACACACGAGATGTCTGGCCCTCTGACAGAGACCGGCACTGCATCCGTCGTAACCTCAGTAAGGGATGCCTCTTTTATATTTATCAGGTTTTTACAGGATAAAACCTGAAACGAAGTTAAATGCAATCCCTGTATTTTTCTATCAATATCCCTCTATGACACCGATGGGGACGATAGACAGTTTCAGACAGAGTGCTAGCAGATGCACAAGATATAATATAGTAGCAACAATCAAGTTATTTCACTGTGATCATACATTTCTTCTATATCCTTATTTATAATCCTTTTCCCCATGATCCGCCTTCCTACAATAATTTAGTTTTGAATAAAACTACCGAGTAACATATCAAACTATACAGTAATCCAATTACTTTCATCCTTCCTTATGTTCCTGGTATGTGTGTCATTCCATTAAGAAATACTTCTTTAAATACTTTTCCAAACTTACAGACACACTTTGGCCATCATTCTCAAGTATTTTGAATATTTCCCAAGGCTGGCTTTGCCTCCAGAATTACACACAAGCCTGTAAGTTCACCAGCAACACACTGTAATTTTCTAACACATCTACACACTTCCTATCGTACAGGTGGACTAATCACTAGAAATACACATAATTATATACATATATATATATATTCGTTCTTACCCTCAGGCACACACACACAGACGAGCTGTTAATGGCTGTTTAAGGTCTGCTTTCAAGTACAGAAGGCAAATCGCTTTCAATAACACTTGCTTTCTTCTGCCGCTCGCCTGTAGCTTTCAAATATTGTGACTGACCTGATTCTGTTAGACACGCGCTATAAATAGTGTAGCCTCGAGCGTCCGAGGTGGTTTTCCCCAACGAATGTGTTTTGAGTTCAGAAAATATAGTAAATTTTGCCTCTTGTGCAAATCAGGACAACTAAGATTTTATTTATCTAAGTTATTCCTGGAGCGATTTTATTCATCTAAAGTTTAAAATACGCCCTATATTATTCTACATAATTCTAGTAAACAACCTTTTTCATTCTTAAATGCATTTTATTCTATGCGTACGTTACACAGCTAAATAATGGACTAACCTGAGGCTTCGATTCATTCAACTAGAGGTCTCTCCCGTCCTATATCAGTATTTGTAAAAGTATTAGTACTTACGGGTAGAGCAACATCCCTAATATCGTTTTGGTAGCCTCTTCCAGGTGGTACTTCTTTCATAATGTTGTAGTTAATTGTCCTCCGATACTTGGTTGCACATATTTGGACTTCCATTTTATTTTTCCAAGGCTGTAGTAAACACGGCATAACGAAGCGATCTGATTGGTCTGTGTACCTTGCAATTCTTACAATGTATGGCGCTCGGTGTGGTCAGAGTTATGCAGAATTCGTGTTGTGAGACAGACGTCACTTCACGACAGCGTGAAAAGAAATCAACATCAGAACTAATCAATAGTATTGAAGACAGGAAGTTGTGGACAGACATGATCACCTACACTACAAGACATGGTATTTGAAGAAGAAGAAAACCCATCCTATTTTTTAAATAATAACTTATTAAAAATGCAGAAAAAGGTGAACATAGTTAGGAGTGTAGTTGTTGAATTGCCTGTACGTCACAGAGAGCTGAACAGTATTGAATGAACAGGATAATGGTCGTTGGTGCATTCACAAGTTTGAACCCTTTCTCCCTTTGCTATGTTTGTATCTTCTGTAACCCTAATCTTCTCATTTCGCTAAAGGTCTCTTCCAGTTTTATCTTCTGATTTTCTCAAACATCGTATTTGCCAAGTGTAAAAACTTTCTTTCTTGCCCTTCACTCATTGTCCAGGATTTGCATGAGTAACATGAATATTGTTTATGGGTTGTTTCTTCAGAAACTAGACCTATACTCCATGTCTCCAATTAGGGGTGAGTTGACAGGCAACTTAAGACATATTTCTTACAGCAAGCGGGAAAACATGTTGATAACATTACAAGTCAGCCAGTGTTCTAGAGTCCTCAGGATTATAGGGGTGAAGGGAGATAGAAAGAAGAGAATTTGACGCAATGACAGAGATAAAGAAGACATGAAAACCTTGGACGGATGGCACATGACAGGATGGCACATAACAGGATGACACATGACAGGATGGCACATAACACAGGTATAGGTTTGTTGAAGGCTTTTGCTCCTTGAGGACCTGAAAAGTGATGATTGGCGATAAAAACTTGCCCATACTTTCAGAATACTGTATCACCATTTACGAATTGGTAAATCAGAAAATGAAGGATAAAAAAAGGGAGATAAATATAATTTCCTTTTTTTTAAAAAAAACTCACGATTTCACGGCCTTACAAGAAAGCTCCAGAAATTAATATTAATTGTTAACATTTGTCTTTTCTCAAACAAATATAATTATCTGATTAACCGTCCAACGTATTAATGCCATTTTTTGCATACGATGTTATATTGGGTTAGACCCAACAAATATATACTTTATATCTGTGCATCTTGTCTAGTTCCCATAAACGAATGAAATCCTTTGATCTTTGTCGGCATACTAATTATTGTGTATCGAGAAAAGAAATTTTACCACTTCAGTCACAGATTCTGTGAATTGATTAGGCGTAGGCGTGTCTACTATTACAATAATGTGGCCATCACGTTTGCATATGAATACCTGTTGAAGATGATTTCTTAAATGATCTGCATGCGAGATACTCGTGACATTGTTTGTCATTGACATTTAGTGCGCAACCAAACTCGACCTTCATTGATCTAATTATTTCAATAGGTATCACCACTTTGCGGTTCATAAATATCATAATGGAACGTTGCTCCTCTACTGTGCTTGTAAATAACGGTAAGGTCATCTTTAAAGAAATTAAACTTCATCCGAATCATAATCAGATGTCTCTGAGAAATTGATAATCAAACTCGGCTGAATAAAGGACAAACCATCATTCGTCCAATATTCCTCTTCCTCTTGTAACACATGGTTCTCACATTTCTTCCAATAATCCCTGGCTATATTGGAGATGGCGGCTTTTGTAAGTATTTCAACATCTTTTAATTTGAACGTTCTATTTTCTGTTACTACCTGTTCCTTAATTTTAGCCCAGACTAATTCTATGGGGTTTAAGTGAGAATGGTAAAGAGGCAATCTTAAACATCTGTGACCATGTTCATGGATTGCTTTGTCTATGTGAAATATCTTTGTAAGCTGTGTCTTTTCTACAATTCAAAGCAATTCAGGCTTCAGGGACATTTCGTTTAATGGAATGTTGTTTTTGGTCAGCCAAATCTTTATTACATCTTTAGTACTTGATGAATTAGGAACGTTATCTTCTGGTGCCACAACGTTGTGATATGAAGCATTGTCCATTGTTGCGTGCATATTTTGACGCACATATTACAAAAATCGATATGGCTATTTAATATGGGAAAAATATAGACATTCATTCATTTGTGTATGAAAATGCTGTCTATGGTAAAAGCGAGAGAATCCATGTTTGATTCACACTTTTGATTATAGGAGTAATCGTTCTGGATATTGATCCGGCGCAAGGATATTGCGCTTACGTTTGTACTTATTTTTTAGGGCCAGAAAATATATTAATTTGCTTATTGTGTTTATGGCCTGAATTCATATGTATTACATATTATTAGTACAAGTAGAATCAGTCCTATATTGTATATTTTGGATGGGTAGGAGGGACTAGATTCTTGTTATTCCGGTCTAGCGGAAGTATGAGTTGTCTTGACAAGTCGTGATGAGTTCCGATGTACCGTGATAATGGCGGGTACGCACTTTTCAAAGGGCTGGTAGATTCTTAAGGAAATATGATTCATGAAGTGGTTTTCTTCTAAAGGAGATGGTATCTCTACTATAGTTTATGTTAGAGACTCTCCTAAGGTACGGTACAATGTATAATTCGGACTCCATGTATTGCCAGACCCTATATTGATGATCTCATGTCGATTCGACCTAGATGGAACATTGTGCTTCGTATCGCTAGGGTCGTGTTTTGTATCGACGAAGATGACAGACTTTCCTGCAGCGGTTATGGCTACGTGAATTAACCTGATCACCGTAGAGCTGTATGGAAACATTTATGAAATCATTTATATACCCATTATAAATTAACTCTGGCTTATATTCTCCTTCCTATGAATGAGTGAACGACAACTCAGGGAGGCAGCCATGTTAGATTTCGGTCATCATATGTTTTGATCACTGCCAAGAGAACAGATTATTTATCCTATTATCGGACAGTGACAGGGAGATCTCAATCTTGCTAGAAACCCCCCTTTCGTGGTTTCATAATATATACTACAAACTATGGACGTCAAGTAACTTTAGTTATTTACCGATCTGCCTTCACTGACGCGTTTAGTCAGACAGGGGGATGCGGTCCTAATGTATCATGACATTGAACTTTTGATGTACTGCCCATTATTTCTGAATGTGTCATGACTTCAGATCTGCTATGTATACCTACAAATTGATATGTCAACATACCATGATGTACTCGTATGTCCCAGTGTGTACGTCTGAATAAATTGAGTAAACAAAGATTCCAGCAGTCTGCATTGGTGCCTTGTAGACACAAGTGTATGAGTGGTTATATTGGTCAGCACACGAACAGTACACCATTCGCGGTAATCACACTCTACACTTCTACTTCATACATACACCATCCTGCGTCGGTTGAAGTGACCAAGTTTAGGGCCTGCTTCCCCTGGAGCCTTTGCCTTCCCTAACTCAGGACTAGGGTGAGTTACCCATTTACAGCTGGGTAGACTGGAGCATGCCTGATCTCAACAACACACCACTCTTCCTTACAGAGCATACAGACTGACACTTTACAGAGTGGGAAATAAAGAAGAAAAGAAACTTTACAGTGGCGAGCCAGATTCCTGGGTCCAGCTTACGCAGTTTTGTGTTGAGAATCACAGTTTACAGCTGAAAGAACATTTGTTTGACCACATCAACACCAGTAGGACAGCTATACAGTCGATGTCAGCTTGACCTGTATTACCGATAGGATGCTGTATCTAGGTCAGCGCTTGTTGACAGTTTTTCGCTGTACAGACAGTATTACACAGGACAGTGGTATCAAGTGTAGAAAATATCTGGAGCAGTATTGTTGACATTTCTCAACGTACAGAAGAATCACAGTGTTGTTGAACATAAAGTGCATAGTTCATCGTTGGATCTTCATATGCTCAACAGAGAAAAATTGACAGTGTAATAGTTTAAAATTAAATCTATTACTGAATAAAGTGGCAAGTTATTAGTATTAAAATAAACTGTGCCTGCTTTACAACACTATACCTGCAACACATTCCATTCATGACATAAATTATATTGTATGCTATATGCTATTTATGCTTACATGTTATTTGTTATGTATTAAATTAGTTTATGTTCTGTGTGACTAGTACAAGGTATGCCGAGTGACATTGGTCTGGTACTAGTATTCTATAGGTACACATTTTCTTAATTGGAAATTTGTTAGCAACAATTTGCTGCTATTTCTGTTAGTTGTGATGAGGTGTTCTTTTCTTCGTTGTTTTTGTTAATAATTTTGTGTTCCTTAGTTTTGTTTGATTTGTTTGTATAATTGTAGGTCTCATCTTTCCTTTCATTTCAGTTTTTTACACCCTTATGTTTATACACTGTGGTGTTATTTGTCTTGTTATCTTATTGCAGTTATCATCACGGTTTCTGTGATCATTTTTTTTTCATTTCTCCTATTTAATTTAATTTGATCTCTGCAAATGTTTTCATATTGTCTTTTCTTGTTTGTCCTTTGTAATGTCTTTAGTTGACATATGACATAGGAGTTATAGTGGTATACACTGATAGTATATTACAGATCAGTACTTTATGATTATTTTCCACAGGTACCCAAGTGATCTTTGATTACATTGAGATATACAAGACCTTTGTAAGGCTTGTCCCCACAGTATTTGAGATACAGTTATTGTTGTCCACAGGTACTCAAGTTATCATTGGTTATTATAAACCATACAAGTTTGGACTAAGACTAAGTCTATGGTATAGACTTGTCTCCTATTAAAGTGAAATAGGGTAATTTATTTACTTTTTCAGGTTTCTGATTTAAGAAGACAATATGTCTACATTAGATTATTTCATTGCACAAGGAAAATGATAAGACTGGAAAAGACTTAGAACAATGGGCTGTTGCTCAATATGACAAAGCATTAGCTGCAGAAGAGAAAAAAACTGCTGCTGCTGTTGAAGAAAGAAAAGCTGCTGCTGAGGAAAAAAAAGCTGCGGCTGAGGAGAGAAAACTTCAAATAGAAGAAAAAAAAGTTGCTGCAGAAGAAAGGAAAGCTCTAGCCGAAGAAAAAAGATTAGAAAAAGAAGCTGATACTGCTGCTGAACTTAAGAAATTGCAGATGCAAGTGGAGGAAAGGAGATTTGAGGCAGAACAGAAGAAATTAGAAGCTGATGCAGAGCAGAAAAAATTAGAAGTTGCTGCAGAACAGAAGAAATTAGAAGTTGCTGCAGAACAGAAGAAATTAGAAGCTGCTGCAGAACAGAAGAAATTAGAAGCTGCTGCAGAACAGAGAAGATTAGATAGAGAAGCTGAAGAGAGAAAAGCAATAAGAGAACATGAGTTTGAATTAGAGAAATTAAAATTGACATGTATGAGTAATGTTAATCAGGCATCTGGTGATAATGGTAAACCCTTTGTGTACAAGGTCAAGGTACCAGCGTTTAACCCTACCAGTGATGACATAACATTTTGGCTTTCTAGATTTGAACGGGCTTGTCGATCTCATAATGTTGACAAATCACAGTATGTGAATCAGTTGTCTGAAAATCTAAAAGGGGAGTCTCTGAGTAAGTTATATTTTGTTGAAGAGGCCGACAAAGATAATTATGATACTGTTAGGGCAGCTTTGATAAAGAGATATCAGCTGTCTGAAGAAGGTTATCGTCTTTTTTTAAAACAATGAGACCTGAGGTAGGTGTAGAATTCTCAGATTTCATCTCAAAAGCACGAATTACACTTTCACGATGGATTGAATTATCCAAAACAGAGAAAACATTTGATGGTCTTACGGATTTATTGCTAAGAGACAAGGTCATGTCTTCTGTAAATAAATCATTCCTAGAGTTCTTACATGAGCGTAAACCTGGTACAATAAAGCAAATGGAAGAATATTGTGACCAGTATGCCACGGCACACCCTGACATGATTCTTAGTAACTCTAACATTAAAGAGAGTATGCCAGTTGCTTCGGCAACAGAATATAATCAGAATTACTCACACAAATTCCAAGGAGCTAAAAATAAATTTGATAAAAAGGTTAATTGGAATAAGTATCAAAACCAAGATAACCGCTCAAATCAGAGTTCTTCTTTGAAGAACTGGAATCGGGCTGATAGTCCTCGACACGCGAGGGGTACCCATAATGTTAGAAATTCTCGGAAAGGGAGTAGCTATAGGAACTACCCAAGTGCTTCATGGAGACAAAAGAAACAATATTACAGGGATACTCAATATAATGAGCATGATGATTATGATCATGAATATTATGATTCAAACCCAAATAGGGGTTATAACAGAGGCAATAATAATTATAGAGACAATTATAACCGAGGTAGATCACAACACAAAAGACATGGTAAATCGTATTACCAGGCTAACTCTGCACAACAGGAGTTCCACGACACCGATAATCAGAATAATGATAAAAAAGACTCCAACAGTGTAGCAAATTCCGCTTTCGATTTTGCTAGAGCATCTGAGTGTTCGCAATGCAAAACATTATTCGATCCAACCACAGTGTCTACTTTAAGCTGCGGTCACCCGCTTCCCGCTCTCCATGCGTCAATTGCGCATAATGGAAGGGGTGCTCTTGTCTTTAATAGGGGCCTAATAGATGGTACTCCGGTATCAATTCTTTTCGATTCGGGGTGCACTACCATTGGAGTGAGGCAATCACTCGTAAATCCTTCTCGAGCTACAGGCAATATAGTCAAATGTGTAACATTTGGTGGCACATTGGAGAAGTACTCCACTGCCATTATCAATATTGCTACGCCTTTCTTTACAGGAGAGGTGCAAGCATGTCTCTTGCCGAATCCGATCGCTGATCTTATCATCGGTCGCATTCACGGGGTGAAAGAATGCACTCCACAGCAAATTTCTAATTGGGAAAATGTTAATATGCAATCGGCTAATGCAGTAATCATTAGGGCTCAAGCTCTTAATATGCCACAATCTTCACATTCTGAAGATAATGATGCGCAGATCCGAGATGATCCCTTGGAGATTTCCCACGATTCCTTTATCAAACAGCAGGAAGATGATCCTACTCTAAAGAAATTCTTTACTCTGGCAACAAAAGGTGATCCGAATAAGGATACTAATCGTAAATCTTGGATTACAATGAAGAATGGCGTACTTGTACGTATGGTACAAGACTCCGCTAAGTCCATTCATTCTCAAATCCTTGTGCCTAAAAATATGAGAGTTAAAATCTTACAGCACGCTCATGATTCGCAGTGTGCTGGACATATGGGTTTTTCCCGTACTAAAGCTAGAGTTCTTCAATCTTTCTTTTGGCCTGCTGTGAATAAGGACATACGAATCTATTGTCGATCTTGTAAAGTATGTCAAGAGATTAAATCCAGAGGTCCACGCCATGATGCACCTATTCAGGCTGCAGACATTCCCATTCGGCCATTTCAAAAAATGGCGATAGACATCATTGGTCCATTTAAGATAAAGTCTGCTAGAGGACACCAATTTATTTTGACGTGTGTTGATATGTGCACACGTTGGCCGGAGGCTGTTCCTCTAAAGAGCATAACTACTGCTGATGTCGCAGATGCTCTTTGGTTAATATTTTCTCGTCTGGGGTTTCCAGCAGAAATATTATCCGACCATGGTACCCAACTCATATCGGATACCATGTCTCAAGTAATGTCGACTCTGAAGATAGAGAGATCGCTGAGTAGTATTTATCATCCTATGTCCAATGGGATGGTGGAACGTTTGAATAGAACTCTGAAAAACCTACTAGGTAAGATAACGGAAGATCATCCTCAGGATTGGGATAGGGTTTTACCCGCGGCTCTCTTTGCATATAGAGAGGTCGCCAACGAACATACAGGATTTTCTCCCTTTGAACTTGTCTTTGGCGCGAAACCGCGAGGTCCTATGTCCTTACTTCATGATCTTATAACTGCTGATAATATTGTCGATGACACAAAATCCTCTTATGAATATGTCATCGCACTTAGACACAAGATTATTGAAGCATGCAAATTGGCAACTGCTTCTTCTGAATTTGCGAAACAGAAGGCAAGGGAATTTGCCAATAAAAAGAGATGTTTGCGTCAATTTTGTCCAGGTGACAAAGCATTTGTCTTGCTACCTTGTAGGGAAAATAGACTTCTCATTTCTTGGAAAGGTCCGTACGATATAATATCAAAAGTTTCCGATGTTGACTATATCGTCGATATTGACGGGAAGCGTAAAACCTTCCACATCAACATGCTCACGGAATTCCATGAACGTCCTGATTATTTACAACCTGTTTTCCAGGCAACGGACGATTTTCCAGTCCAACATGGACAGTACTCATCTCTGTCAGTAATACAGGATGAGGAAACGAGTTTCTCGGATGTAAATTTACCTTTTCCAATGATTCCTCTTCACTCTAATGAATCATGGAAAGATGTTGCAATTTCTCCAGAATTATCTCCAGGAGAGCAGAAACAAGTTTCTACTTTGTTAGAACAATTTCAGGATGTCCTTACTGACATTCCTGGTCAAACGGATGTCATTCAACATGACATTATTCTTACTGACCATAGTCCTATAAGAGTCAGACCGTATCCTATCCCGATACATTTTCAAGCACAGGTAGAGAAAGAGTTAGATGAGATGATAGAGTTAAAAATTATTGAACCATCCACATCAGCATATTCTTCGCCGATGGTTATAGTACGAAAAAAAGACAATAACATACGTCTTTGCGTGGATTATCGCAAATTGAATCAAGTGACTAAATTCGATACTGAACCTATGCCTTTACTAGAAGAGCTACTTACGAGACTATCGAATTCTCACTTCTTTACTAAACTCGATTTGTCTAAGGGATATTGGCAAGTTCCACTATCCGAACACGCCAAACCGTTTACTGCTTTTTCGACGCCTAGGGGTCTATTCCAATGGAATTTCATGCCTTTCGGTCTTATGAACGCCCCTGCAACATTTGTACGCATGATGCGTCGAATCCTATCTCATCGCTCAGATGTCATTGCGTATCTTGATGACATCTGTCTTTTCAGTGATACTTGGAACGATCACTATAATGGTATAAATGAACTATTGTCTATCTTACGCGAGCATAACCTGACAGCGAAACCATCGAAAGCATGTATTGGTTTTAGCGAAATATCTTTCTTAGGACACCGTGTTGGTCATGGGTTCCTAAAAACAGAAGACCATAATACAAGTAAGATACTTTACATTTCTATTCCTAAGACTAAAAAGCAAGTACGAAGTCTCTTAGGTCTAATACAATTTTATGGACGATTCATCCCGAATCTGTCCTCCATTATGTCACCTCTTTTTTCCTTGCTAAAGAAAGGGTCTCCTAATGTAGTCCATTGGACTCAAGAATGTCAATCCTCTTTGGATAAGGTTAAAACTATGTTTTCTACTTCACCTATCCTAGTATTGCCTTCTAAGGATAAGACATTTATTCTTCGTAGTGACGCTTCATCCACCGGGATTGGAGCTGCACTAATGCAAGAGTACTCTGGAACTCTGCATCCTGTGATGTATATTTCTCGGAAATTAAATGCCGCAGAGAAGAATTACTCGGTCCTAGACCGTGAATTATTGGCTATGGTTTGGTCAATCCTCAAACTGCAAAGATTTCTTCTGGGCGCGCATTTCATTGTGGAAACTGACCAGAAAGCTCTTACGGCTATTCAGAGTAAAAATCTGAAGAGCGCGAGATCAACGCGATACGCGATTGCTCTACAGCCATTTCATTTTTCGGTGCGAGCTATCCGTGGGTCAGAAAATGTGATGGCAGATATTTTGTCTAGATGCCCACATGATTCATAACTGTTATACAACTTTGATACAGTTGTTTCTATGTTGAAATGTGTACACATATGTAATATATCATATATTGATTGTAACACTACTTAGCGGTTCATTGATATTTATTCACCGCTGATCTTTCAATGTTTTCGTCTTTGATGATCATGATGTTAAGATATCTTAGATGAAATTTATGTATAAACTAATGTGGAAATTGTGTCATTGCTAATATTGTAGTATGCGTTGGTGACACCTCTCTGGAAATATTTATACTTAGAGAAGTACTTTCTCTAAGGTCATAAAACTTATGCTTATCATCTGCGCATTGTTATTGGTGCGTTGTGAGCCTATTGTATGTTGCTTCTAGATGTATTTAAAAAAAAAAAATGTACCATTTTTTTTTCCCGAGGGGTGTGGTAATCTGTTTCGTGCATATTTTGACGCACATATTACAAAAATCGATATGGCTATTTAATATGGGAAAAATATAGACATTCATTCATTTGTGTATGAAAATGCTGTCTATGGTAAAAGCGAGAGAATCCATGTTTGATTCACACTTTTGATTATAGGAGTAATCGTTCTGGATATTGATCCGGCGCAAGGATATTGCGCTTACGTTTGTACTTATTTTTTAGGGCCAGAAATATATTAATTTGCTTATTGTGTTTATGGCCTGAATTCATATGTATTACATATTATTAGTACAAGTAGAATCAGTCCTATATTGTATATTTTGGATGGGTAGGAGGGACTAGATTCTTGTTATTCCGGTCTAGCGGAAGTATGAGTTGTCTTGACAAGTCGTGATGAGTTCCGATGTACCGTGATAATGGCGGGTACGCACTTTTCAAAGGGCTGGTAGATTCTTAAGGAAATATGATTCATGAAGTGGTTTTCTTCTAAAGGAGATGGTATCTCTACTATAGTTTATGTTAGAGACTCTCCTAAGGTACGGTACAATGTATAATTCGGACTCCATGTATTGCCAGACCCTATATTGATGATCTCATGTCGATTCGACCTAGATGGAACATTGTGCTTCGTATCGCTAGGGTCGTGTTTTGTATCGACGAAGATGACAGACTTTCCTGCAGCGGTTATGGCTACGTGAATTAACCTGATCACCGTAGAGCTGTATGGAAACATTTATGAAATCATTTATATACCCATTATAAATTAACTCTGGCTTATATTCTCCTTCCTATGAATGAGTGAACGACAACTCAGGGAGGCAGCCATGTTAGATTTCGGTCATCATATGTTTTGATCACTGCCAAGAGAACAGATTATTTATCCTATTATCGGACAGTGACAGGGAGATCTCAATCTTGCTAGAAACCCCCCTTTCGTGGTTTCATAATATATACTACAAACTATGGACGTCAAGTAACTTTAGTTATTTACCGATCTGCCTTCACTGACGCGTTTAGTCAGATAGGGGGATGCGGTCCTAATGTATCATGACATTGAACTTTTGATGTACTGCCCATTATTTCTGAATGTGTCATGACTTCAGATCTGCTATGTATACCTACAAATTGATATGTCAACATACCATGATGTACTCGTATGTCCCAGTGTGTACGTCTGAATAAATTGAGTAAACAAAGATTCCAGCAGTCTGCATTGGTGCCTTGTAGACACAAGTGTATGAGTGGTTATATTGGTCAGCACACGAACAGTACACCATTCGCGGTAATCACACTCTACACTTCTACTTCATACATACACCATCCTGCGTCGGTTGAAGTGACCAAGTTTAGGGCCTGCTTCCCCTGGAGCCTTTGCCTTCCCTAACTCAGGACTAGGGTGAGTTACCCATTTACAGCTGGGTAGACTGGAGCATGCCTGATCTCAACAACACACCACTCTTCCTTACAGAGCATACAGACTGACACTTTACAGAGTGGGAAATAAAGAAGAAAAGAAACTTTACATCCATTATCAAACACGACGGTCTATCCAATGAAGGAAGTACATGATTCACAATCCAATCTTGAAATATCTTGCCATTCATCTCTGTATGATAATCCCTATTATCTGTGGATTTTGAAACAAATATGAGTTCAGTATTATTTAGAAGCCCATGATGGCTGCTTCCTGCATGTGCAATTATTAGGCGCTGTCCTTTGCTGCTTGGTACTAGTCTCTTAGTTGTCCCATCACATGATTGCCATTCTCGTTCATTACTGTGGTGCGCATTGATCCAAGTTTCATCTAAATACACAAAATCATAACAATCTCTTCTCATTTCTTTGACCTCGCGTAAATATTTGCTTCTCATTGCAACTATATGAGGCTTCTCACAAATAAGGTTTCTACCACCAACATATTTTCTAAAAGTGAATCCCAAACTCCTAATAGTCCTCCATAGCGTAGATTTGGAAATATCAATGTCATTATTCTTTCTTAACCAAATTTTCAATTTCCTTAAAGTCACTGCCTCATTATTGTGAAACATATTGCAAATTTCTCTGCGGATCATTTCTCTGTCAAAATTATCCACCACTCTTGGCCTAATTTGTGTGTGTAAAACACTGGAATTAGACATTTCAGATGTCGCTATCCAGCGGTGCAATGATGGTTTGCTTATCCCCAAGGCATGAATAGTCCTCTTTTGTGGGTTTGAAATAGAATGATATAGTTTTCCTCGAGTAGCTTCATTGCAGAAATACTTAACAATCCTATTTGTGATTTGCTGTAATGTCATAAAATGTACTCGCAGGCTCATTTTTCCTACTTAACCAGACTATACTATTTGTAGACACGCCACTGATTGACAATGTGTGCGTAACACCGGATATAAACTGTTTTATGTTCAAGAAGTGCAATTTCACGCAATTTCACGCTAAAATCATGCAAATTCTTTGATAAACCAAAAAAGTGCAAATGAGGTAATATAATTTACTGTAGACATTTCAATATGTGTGTGTGTGATGTGTGTTGGCAAGTAGGATTTTGATATTATATAGCAAAGAAACGAAAACTGAAACCAATGGCCGCATTTTAATGAAAAATTTAATTCATAGAGTCTATACCATTTCAAATTCACACACAAAATTTCACTTATATGCGTTATATATTCGCTGAGATATAGCATTTTGAAGTTGGGCAAAGCTAGTGAAACGTGTTATAGAACTAACATGCCTGTGTGGTCTAAAATCAATTCACTAATGCCTACAGCAGACGTGGCAGACGCCATTTTAATGGCCGAATTTTTATGCGCACCAGCTGTGTCATCCGATTGTTTGAATGTCTGAGCCTGTGTACGTTTTTTTGTATACCGCCATATGTCATGTTAGGGCCGAGATTTCTTGTACAAATGGGAGATGTCTGTGAGGTAGTTCAGGGTATGTGGTATTTTCAGTTCTGACGTCGTTATCGTCAACATCATCACTACTACAACACTTAGTATTATACAAAAGTTATCATCTCTCTGTTATCATCAGACTGCGGTCGCCATCACAATGTTATTCTCAAGCAAAATTGATAATTTTATCTTCATCTTGTAAGCAACCGTCTGACAGAGTGATTAGAGCACTGGTCTCTCGCGGCAAAGGTGCTGAGTTCGGTTCACGGTATCGACACGCTCCAATTTACCCAGATGTAAATTGGCACCTGACTTTGGTCTTGAGTTAGGAACGGAAAAGGCAGTAAGAAAGGATACTGGTCACCCCCACCTCTCGATGTTGGACCTAATCTAGCTGTCTCTAACACTTCACCCCCCTACGACAGTATCTGCTTTGCGACTACCTTGACCTTATTTACCTTCACCTTCATGTCAGCTTTTCAAGATAACTATAATATTGTCCTCACAACATAAGCATAATATTGCGCCCACAACAAAATCAAATTATTACCTTTACAACATGTAAAAAGTATTATCCTGACAACTTAATAATAGTATTATAATTACCAATTAATTTATATGTAATATATGACCAGCTAGACAAGTGCCAGTGAAACAAGAGATGACAAGAACCAGACAAGTGTCAGTGAAACAAGAGATGACAAGAACCAGACAAGTGTCAGTGGAACAAGAGATGACAAAAACCAGACAAGTGCCAGTGAAACAAGAGATGACAAGAACCAGACAAGTGCCAGTGAAACAAGAGATGACAAGAACCAGACAAGTGTCAGTGAAACAAGAGATGACAAGAACCAGACAAGTGCCAGTGGAACAAGAGATGACAAGAACCAGACAAGTGCCAGTGAAACAAGAGATGACAAGAACAAGACAAGTGTCAGTGAAACAAGAGATGACAAGAACCAGACAAGTGTCAGTGGAACAAGAGATGACATGAACCAGACAAGTGCCAGTGAAACAAGAGATGACAAGAACCAGACAAGTGTCAGTGAAACAAGAGATGACAAGAACCAGACAAGTGTCAGTGAAACAAGAGATGACAAGAACCAGACAAGTGCCCGTGAAACAAGAGATGACAAGAACCAGACAAGTGTCAGTGAAACAAGAGATGACAAGAACCAGACAAGTGCCAGTGGAACAAGAGATGACAAGAACCAGACAAGCGCCAGTGGAACAAGAGATAACAAGAACCAGACAAGTGCCAGTGAAACAAGAGATGACAAGAACCAGACAAGTGCCAGTGAAACAAGAGATGACAAGAACCAGACAAGTGCCAGTGAAACAAGAGATGACAAGAACCAGACAAGTGTCAGTGAAACAAGAGGTGAGAAGAAGACGTTGGAGATGGATAGGACACACATTGAAGAAACCTGTTGATAGCATTACCAGGCAGTCCTTGTTCTGGAATCCCCATAGTAAGAAAGGTAGAGGAAGACACGGAGAAGAGAACTGGAGACAGGCAAGAAGGTTATGGAGAAGACATGGAAATATCTTGAACCGATAGCACTGGACAGGAAGACTCGGCATAAGTTTGTTGAAGGCATAAGTTTGTTGAAGGCATAAGTTTGTTGAAGGCGTAAGTTTGTTGAAGGCATAAGTTTGTTGAAGGCATAAGTTTGTTGAAGGCGTAAGTTTGTTGAAGACATAAGTTTGTTGAAGGCATAAGTTTGTTGAAGGCATAAGTTTGTTGAAGGCATAAGTTTGTTGAAGGCATAAGTTTGTTGAAGGCATAAGTTTGTTGAAGGCATAAGTTTGTTGAAGGCATAAGTTTGTTGAAGGCGTAAGTTTGTTGAAGGCATAAGTTTGTTGAAGACATAAGTTTGTTGAAGGCATAAGTTTGTTGAAGGCGTAAGTTTGTTGAAGGCGTAAGTTTGTTGAAGGCATAAGTTTGTTGAAGGCATAAGTTTGTTGAAGGCATCACGGCTGTTTGTGCCCTATACCAGAGCGCTCTTTTAGTTTCGGTGACCGGAATTCTGACACCGGGTATAAAATTTTTATGTGCACCGTAAAAGACTTGAAGTTTTTGGCGGGGAAAATCAGCTGATGTGTGTGTAAAATCAGTAAAATATAAATCATTACACACTCGTTCTGCTTGAACACAGCGCTAAAATTATTTTGTGTACTATAACTTTGTTCTGTGTTCTATTTTTGATTGCATTTTTATTTGTTTGAAATTATATTTGACGGAGTTACAGACTTTTGAAAACAGCGTCATCATTTGAGGAAATTCATAACAGAAGTAATCTATTTATTAATGTAATATCTGAAAATCGGCCCATTCATATGAGTTTATAATTATATAGACTTCTCGAAGGGAAGCTAAAGATTATTTCCACATACTTGTTTTTTTGGTTTCATATCTTGAGAATGTGTGGTAGTTAGTTTTGTGAGTTTGGCATTACAAGAACAAGCATATTGTCACCAGATTTTATAACATTTAAATCACTGTAAACGCATTCCTGATACTCGCAAATCTTAAATAAGGTTGTAAAAAAATAACTTTTTGTAAAGCACCTTCTGTTTTTGCATTTTCTTTCATTTATAATGATATTTAGCTACGTATATAGACGTCAGAAAACATGTAAAGCTATAGATAGATTACTTCCACATACTTTGATCTATCTTTCAAGTCTTGTTAATCTTGTATTTATAATATGAATGTCTTTTTTTAAATTGTTTGTGAGATACGGACTGTTCCATTAGTGTTCTTTGGTAGACAATCATGTGCACAAGACGGCTGCCAAAGAGTTCTAAGTTACTGTTTGTATATCTTCTTTCATGCACAGATAAAGCATTCTACAGCGTTGTGTTAGACGTGATACTCCCAAATATTCCATTATCTTTATACACACACAAGTAAACTATACTACATAACAACGAAATGGAACATACTTTGTTGCATCATATGAATTGTGCCAGTGCACTGTGCAGAGCCTGTGGCAAGAGAGCATTAACTTCCCAAACAAAAAGTTCAAAACGGAATGCACTGAACTGTTCGAATTACGTTAGTGATCTGTTCTTTGTGTTTGGAATTAACGTATCAGATGATAAACCGACAGAGCATTCGACTATATGTTGTAGGAAGTGTTACTTACCAATACAAAACGCAAAAAGGAGGCATAATGAGAAGTGTCTTGAAACAGCCAAGTTACTATCGGAAAACAGTCAGCACATCTGGAAAGACTATGACCATAATTTAACTGTAAGTGAATGTCAACTGTGCAATTATTTTGCAAAGACATCTTTTGGTGTTTTAAAAACAAAAAGCTGCTCTATCCCCTGTGATGTTCTTTCTGACCCCTCCATGTCTAGTCAGTCAGTTAGTTGTAGTCAGTCAGTTAGCTGTAGTCAGTCAGTTAGCTGTAGTCAGTCAGTTAGCTGTAGTCAGGATAGCTCTGTACAGCAGGAGGTTGATGTGCCTGCCCACACTAGTGATCATATTGTTCAGCTGGAGGTTGATGTGTCAGCTCACATTAATGGCGATACCATTATTCATTTGGAGGTGGATAACACTACTCACCCTAGCATGCCAGTTTTTGTTGCCACATCTACACCTACCAAGTCAGTTATACATACGACAAGTACATCCACCTCGCCTGTCTTCAAAAGCGACATCACAGTACAACAGTTACTTCCTAAGCCACCTTCACAACCCCTAACACAACAGGAAGAAACCCTATTCACATCCATTGTTAGAAAAAAACTAGAAACAGCAAAAAATACCATAAAATGCAAATCCAGAGGACAGCCTATTGTACTACAAAAACTAATTAAACATAGAAGAGAAACATCAGTCACCAGAACGCCAACAAAACGTAAGCGATCTCAATTTCTCCACACTGTTAGGAAACATATTGTTGGAACATCAACTGACTCACTAGACCTGCAGCAGGTACATGAGAGGAGAATTTGTACATTCCACTATTTCCAAAATTGAAAGACGCGCCAGCGGTATTAAAAATATAACTTCAGAATTAAAATTTATAATGGAAACTCATTTGTTACAAATTTCTCCATCTGTGAAAGTCCAGATTTCTCCTATTAAAAAAAAGGAAGGGTGAATGATAATTGAGCGAAATTTTGGGGCTAGAGCAAATTATCGCAGTTGTTGCGTGAGAGTGACAGAATTAACAAAGTGTGGAAATCATTTAATAGGTGTATTTTTTAAATACACCTATTTATTAATTAAATTGAACATTTCGTTTTACTCATGACCATACTCATTTTTACATGACCATCGTGATGTATGATTGAGATAATTATTAGCTCTCATGTTTTGGGGACAATTGGGTGTTTTATTTTAAGGTAATAAATGTGGACTTGCAATTTAATGTTTCAATAATTAATGTTTGACGCATGAAACCAAAACAAAACTATGATATTCATTTTCTGCAGGTTTTCTACTTTTTATTTCTGTAATTTGTTATGCGCGTTGATTGTGATCGTTTTAGTGTAACTTGCATTAGAAACAAACCATAACAAAATATTTAAAAAACGAAAATTTTACACTATTTCAGACTATTATATCTTCTGTTCTAATTGTGATAAAATGTTTGTTCTTGTTCTAAAATTGACTCTAACATTTCTAGTCTAGCTTTACGCAAAATTAAAACCGGTATTTATAATAATAAAGTAGCCTAAAAGCATTAATTAAGCCCTATCAAAAGTAAACACCGCCACATTTTATTCTCGTTAGGAAGTTGACCACGTGACCTCTGTCACGATAGCTATAAATAGCGCAGTCAGAGAAAACTAAAAGATCGCTCGCAAACAGCCGTGGCATACGTTTGTTGAAGGCATAAGTTTGTTGAAGGCATAAGTTTGTTGAAGGCGTAAGTTTGTTGAAGGCATAAGTTTGTTGAAGGCATAAGTTTGTTGAAGGCGTAAGTTTGTTGAAGGCATAAGTTTGTTGAAGGCGTAAGTTTGTTGAAGGCATACGTTTGTTGAAGGCATAAGTTTGTTGAAGGCGTAAGTTTATTGAAGGCGTAAGTTTGTTGAAGGCATAAGTTTGTTGAAGGCATAAGTTTGTGGAAGGCATAAGTTTGTTGAAGGCATAAGTTTGTTGAAGGCATAAGTTTGTGGAAGGCATAAGTTTGTTGAAGGCATAAGTTTGTTGAAGGCGTATGTTACGTCAGGAGTTGAAAGTTGAAAGAAGAAGAATATTATTAAATGTGTTTTCTTGTTGAGACCTTTTTTTTAAAAATTATATATCTCTTGCAGTAAATCTTTAGCAAATTTCTAGAGGAGTCTGGCTTGCTGACTGGCCTGTTTTTCTTTCCTTCTAGGAATAATCTTCAGATCTGGCACCTCGAATGCTTGTACAATCTTCAACTCTTATGTCATGTCAGTCTTATTGTACGGCTCTGGTGCAAGGACAACAACAAAAAGTAAACCAAGAAGGTACAGGCTTTCATAAATGGGTGCTTGTGTAGAATAGAAGTTTGAAGTGGTATGACAAGGTCACTCATGTGGAACTGATGAACGAACCAGACAAGTGCCAGAGGAACAATAGATGAGAAGAACACGGATGGCGACGGAGACAACACACACTTAAGAGACTTGTCGAAAGTATTACAAGGCACTGCTTGTTCTGGAGTACCCAGGGTAAGTGAGGTAGAAGGTAGGTAAAGGTAGTCAAACAGCAAAAACTGTCGTAGAGGAGTTTTTTGGGTTTTTTTTTTAACGTACGCCCGCTATTACTCGAGGCGAGAATCTCCGGTTAGTATATCTCACCTGAGACTGATTTTTACCTGAGTATCCCTCTTTCCCTGTACACTGACAGGTGTCCACTCTCCATTCAGGCAGATACTCGCCGTCTTCGGAGGGTACCCATTAGAGCTGGGTCGGCTTAGTCCCTTGTCGACAACATTGCTTCAAATGTCTTCGCCAGGGCTCGAATTAATCCAGTCCAAGTCTCGGTCGACGACACTACTTCAAATGTCTTCGCCAGGGCTCGAATTAATCCAGTCCAAGTCTCGGTCGACGACACTACTTCAAATGCGCTCGCCATGGCTTGAACCTGATCACCCGATCGCCAGCGCAGTGTGGTAACAATTACACCAGCGCGGCTCCCTCGTAGAGGAGTGAAGTGTTAGAGACCATGCTAGGTCCAGCTTTTTTTTTTAAGGGGTGTGGATGACGGTCTCTTCCTCGCTGCCTTTTCCTCACACGGAGACTAGAACTGGTGACAAACGTTACAAGGATGATGAGGATATGGAAAGACTTTGAGCTGATAGCACAGGACAGAAAGACTTGGTATGTGTTTGTTGAAAGCCAAAGCTCCTTAAGAAGCTGATGGGTGATGGTGACGATGATGATGATGATGGTGATGACGAACTCTTCGAGCCATCCTTTGTTAGGTCTGCCTTGATCTTTCTTTCCTATATCTGGTATGTGGGGGAGGAGGTACCTCATGGTAGTTCTGTTGTCATGTCTTCATATGATCTTTTCGTTTATAAATCATTACTTGATACATGAAAAGTTACGTCCAGCAGAAGGTCAACTCATAAGCTTAAACTGGGCCAAAGATGGCTTCTACACCCTTAGCAAGTAGACGACGCTCGAATGTGTCGGAAAGAATTATGTAGGAAAGATGTTCTTATGAGGAAAGGAATCTTTCATACATAATTTTATCGGATACGTTCCAACATCAGATAATCCTACCGAAAACTGAAAGATATTGACCTGGAGGTTAATATTCCTTGAGGCTGACAAACGACGTTAGCAGATGCTGAGAGATTCTGTCATGCAGGATGTTTGAGCGGCAGTAAGCAATACGAGACATAAGAGTGTATGGAAACAGCGACCTTAGCCTACGGCACAGATATTGTCCTCTAGGATGCTGTAGGTCTCACAACAAGAACTTTGACCGAAGAGCGAAGATCTTGTCCTACAGAATACTGGAGGTACAGCTAGCCAGCAATTTTAGCCAGGTGAAAATTATTTTATTCTACAAGATGCTGCGTCTATGAAAAAATAAGCTACACATTTGTAACACTGAAATAGTTTCATCTTCACCATCGTCATCTTATTATTATTACTCGTCTTCTTCTTGGTACACTTTCAGACGTCAACTGGAATTAAAGAAAGCAGTGTTCAGCCTGAGGTTGTTGCCATTTCCATAAAGTTTGTCCATGAATTGTATTGATGATGGCCATATGTGCTTCTTCTGTTCCCCTTTCTGTTGCATTAGTTGCTGATCCATCTGTGCATGCATTGGTAAAAGTTTTACATGGGTAATGTTTTAGTATTTTGTAGTTAGAGCTCTTCTTTCTTTTTCAGTCGGACTATCCTTTCCCTCAATACCAGAAATGTTTTATCATCCTGAGGGAAAATGTGTTATTCAGCAAGAGATAGAGTATGATGGAGCAGTAATGATCGACAGTGAGAGAAGATTCTATTCGATAGTTGCTAGAAATAAGACCAAATAGCAACATTAGCTGAAAATAGAAAATGTTGATTCCACAGGAGCTAGAACCACGATCTAACAGCCACACAGGCGACCTAATTTCTCTTCTAGTGTGTGTAGGATGCTGGTCCGGGATCAAATCTGACGAAAAACAAAACTGAAATAGTTTATCCTAGTGGAGCTAGAAATACGACCAAACTGTAATGATACACTAAACTGGCAGCTTTAATTAGATGGGAACTAGAGCTGCGAGAAAAGAGTCCACATGGCCAAAACATAAAAAATTTATTCTTTAGAAACTAGAACTATGAGAAAACAGTATAGATATCCAAAACATACAGATTTTGTTATATAGCCACTAGAACTATAAGAAAACAGTACAGATAACGAAAACATACAGATTTTGTTATATAGAAACTGGAACTATGAGAAAACAGTATAGATAACCAAAACATACAGATTTTGTTATATAGAAACTGGAACTATGAGAAAACAGTATAGATAACCAAAACATACAGATTTTATTATATAGACACTAGAACTATGAGAAAACAGTATAGATAACCAAAACATACAGATTTTGTTATATAGAAACTAGAACTATGAGAAAACAGTACAGATAACCAAAACATACAGATTTTATTATAGAAGAACTAGAATTTTGATAAAACAGTACAGGTAGCCAAAACACAACTTTTTTTATTCTGCAGAAACTAGTACTATGAGGAAACAGTACATGTAGCCCAAAACACAAATATTTTATTCTACAGAAATTAAAATAATAACAAAACAGAACAGATACCTGAAACATAAAGACTATTCTACAGAAATTAAAATAATAATAAAACAGAACAGATACCTGAAACATAAAGTCTATTCTACAGAAATTAAAATAATAACAAAACAGAACAGATACCTGAAACATAAAGACTATTCTACATAAATTAAAATAATAATAAAACAGATCAGATACCTGAAACATAAAGACTATTCCTTAGAAATTAAAATAATAATAAAACAGAACAGATACCTGAAACATAAAGACTATTCTACAGAAATTAAAATAATAATAAAACAGAACAGATACCTGAAACATAAAGTCTATTCTACAGAAATTAAAATAATAACAAAACAGAACAGATACCTGAAACATAAAGACTATTCTACATAAATTAAAATAATAATAAAACAGATCAGATACCTGAAACATAAAGACTATTCCTTAGAAATTAAAATAATAATAAAACAGAACAGATACCTGAAACATAAAGACTATTCTACAGAAATTAAAATAATAATAAAACAGAACAGATACCTGAAACATAAAGACTATTCTACAGAAATTAAAATAATAATAAAACAGAACAGATACCTGAAACATAAAGACTATTCTACAGAAATTAAAATAATAATAAAAACAGAACAGATATCTGAAACATAAAGACTATTCCACAGACATTAAAATAATAATAAAACAGAACAGATACCTGAAACATAAAGACTATTCCAATAACATTAAAATAATAATAAAACAGAACAGATACCTGAAACATAAAGACTATTCTACAGAAATTAAAATAATAATAAAACAGAACAGATACCTGAAACATAAAGTCTATTCTACATAAATAAACAAAATAATAATAAAACAGAAACAGATATCTGAAACATAAAGACTATTCCACAGACATTAAAATAATAATAAAACAGAACAGAAAAACATAAAGACTATTCTAAAGAAATTAAAATAATAATAAAACAGAACAGATACCTGAAACATAAAGACTATTCTACAGCAATTAAAATAATAATAAAACAGAACAGATACCTGAAACATAAAGACTATTCTACAGCAATTAAAATAATAATAAAACAGAACAGATACCTGAAACATAAAGACTATTCTACAGAAATTAAAATAATAATAAAACAGAACAGATACCTGAAACATAAAGACTATTCTACAGAAATTAAAATAATAATAATAAAACAGAACAGATACCTGAAACATAAAGACTATTCTACAGAAATTAAAATAATAATAAAACAGAACAGATACCTGAAACATAAAGACTATTCTACAGAAATTAAAATAATAATAAAACAGAACAGATACCTGAAACATAAAGACTATTCTACAGAAATTAAAATAATAATAAAACAGAACAGATACCTGAAACATAAAGACTATTCTACAGAAATTAAAATGATAATAAAACAGAACAGATACCTGAAACATAAAAACTATTCTACAGAAATTAAAATAATAATAAAACAGAACAGATACCTGAAACATAAAGTCTATTCTACAGAAATTAAAATAATAATAAAACAGAACAGATACCTGAAACATAAAGACTATTCTACAGAAATTAAAATAATAATAAAACAGAACAGATACCTGAAACATAAAGACTATTCTAAAGAAATTAAAATAATAATAAGACAAAACATATACCTGAAACATAAAGACTATTCTAAAGAAATTAAAATAATAATAAAACAAAACATATACCTGAAACATAAAGACTATTCTACAGAAATTAAAATAATAATAAAACAGAACAGATACCTGAAACATAAAGACTATTCTACAGAAATTAAAATAATAATAAAACAGAACAGATACCTGAAACATAAAGACTATTCTACAGAAATTAAAATAATAATAAAACAGAACAGATACCTGAAACATAAAGACTATTCTACAGAAATTAAAATAATAATAAAACAGAACAGATACCTGAAACATAAAGTCTATTCTACAGAAATTAAAATAATAACAAAACAGAACAGATACCTGAAACATAAAGACTATTCTACATAAATTAAAATAATAATAAAACAGATCAGATACCTGAAACATAAAGACTATTCCTTAGAAATTAAAATAATAATAAAACAGAACAGATACCTGAAACATAAAGACTATTCTACAGAAATTAAAATAATAATAAAACAGAACAGATACCTGAAACATAAAGTCTATTCTACAGAAATTAAAATAATAACAAAACAGAACAGATACCTGAAACATAAAGACTATTCTACATAAATTAAAATAATAATAAAACAGATCAGATACCTGAAACATAAAGACTATTCCTTAGAAATTAAAATAATAATAAAACAGAACAGATACCTGAAACATAAAGACTATTCTACAGAAATTAAAATAATAATAAAACAGAACAGATACCTGAAACATAAAGACTATTCTACAGAAATTAAAATAATAATAAAACAGAACAGATACCTGAAACATAAAGACTATTCTACAGAAATTAAAATAATAATAAAACAGAACAGATATCTGAAACATAAAGACTATTCCACAGACATTAAAATAATAATAAAACAGAACAGATACCTGAAACATAAAGACTATTCCAATAACATTAAAATAATAATAAAACAGAACAGATACCTGAAACATAAAGACTATTCTACAGAAATTAAAATAATAATAAAACAGAACAGATACCTGAAACATAAAGTCTATTCTACAGAAATTAAAATAATAATAAAACAGAACAGATATCTGAAACATAAAGACTATTCCACAGACATTAAAATAATAATAAAACAGAACAGATACCTGAAACATAAAGACTATTCTACAGAAATTAAAATAATAATAAAACAGAACAGATACCTGAAACATAAAGACTATTCTACAGAAATTAAAATAATAATAATAAAACAGAACAGACACCTGAAACATAAAGACTATTCTACAGAAATTAAAATAATAATGGGACCCAAAGACGCAGCAATAGAGAACGCAGTCAGCGACTCATAGCTTGACTGCCTGCGTCAGGACCAGCGAATCAGAGCTGGTCAAGACCGCACTCCACCTCCACGTGGTGGTCCTGGAAACAGTCTGCAGCGGTGCAGTCTGGCTGAGCGAGTGTGGATCGCAATGGGAAGGCAAACCCGGTCCTAAAAAATGCCGTGCAGAAGTCGGATGTGTCGACCGAAAGGTGCAGATATCACAGCTTAGGCGTAAACAGACACAACGCAACCACCGTCATTTTCAGGACGAACGAGGAAGAAGAAGAAGAAAATAATAATAAAACAGAACAGATACCTGAAACATAAAGACTATTCTAAAGAAATTAAAATAATAATAAAACAGAACAGATACCTGAAACATAAAGACTATTCTACAGCAATTAAAATAATAATAAAACAGAACAGATACCTGAAACATAAAGACTATTCTACAGCAATTAAAATAATAATAAAACAGAACAGATACCTGAAACATAAAGACTATTCTACAGAAATTAAAATAATAATAAAACAGAACAGATACCTGAAACATAAAGACTATTCTACAGAAATTAAAATAATAATAAAACAGAACAGATACCTGAAACATAAAGACTATTCTACAGAAATTAAAATAATAATAAAACAGAACAGATACCTGAAACATAAAGACTATTCTACAGAAATTAAAATAATAATAAAACAGAACAGATACCTGAAACATAAAGACTATTCTACAGAAATTAAAATAATAATAAAACAGAACAGATACCTGAAACATAAAGACTATTCTACAGAAATTAAAATGATAATAAAACAGAACAGATACCTGAAACATAAAAACTATTCTACAGAAATTAAAATAATAATAAAACAGAACAGATACCTGAAACATAAAGTCTATTCTACAGAAATTAAAATAATAATAAAACAGAACAGATACCTGAAACATAAAGACTATTCTACAGAAATTAAAATAATAATAAAACAGAACAGATACCTGAAACATAAAGACTATTCTAAAGAAATTAAAATAATAATAAGACAAAACATATACCTGAAACATAAAGACTATTCTACAGAAATTAAAATAATAATAAAACAGAACAGATACCTGAAACATAAAGACTATTCTACAGAAATTAAAATAATAATAAAACAGAACAGATACCTGAAACATAAAGACTATTCTACAGAAATTAAAATAATAATAAAACAGAACAGATACCTGAAACATAAAGACTATTCTACAGAAATTAAAATAATAATAAAACAGAACAGATACCTGAAACATAAAGTCTATTCTACAGAAATTAAAATAATAATAAAACAGAACAGATACCTGAAACATAAAGACTATTCTACAGAAATTAAAATAATAATAAAACAGAACAGATACCTGAAACATAAAGACTATTCTACAGAAATTAAAATAGTAATAAGACAGAACAGATACCTGAAACATAAAGACTATTCTACAGAAATTAAAATAATAATAAAACAGAACAGATACCTGAAACATAAAGACTATTCTACAGAAATTAAAATAATAATAAAACAGAACAGATACCTGAAACATAAAGACTATTCTACAGAAATTAAAATAATAATAAAACAGAACAGATACCTGAAACATAAAGACTATTCTACAGAAAAAAGAACTGCTATAAAAATTAACGATAGACAAAATGAGATTTTATACTAAAAGGTAAGATAAAGGTATGTCCATGGCAGATACTGCCATAGGGGAGCGAAGTGTTAGAGACTTTACTATACTAGGTCCAGCTCGTTTATGAGGTGGGATGACCAGTTCCTTCTTCGCTGTCTTTGCCTTCCCTAACTCAAGAGCAATCAGATGCCCATTTAGGGCTAGGTGGACTGGTGCCTGGCGCTACCAGGTTTCGATCCCGGAACATGGTAACTTTGTCACTGAAAAGGAACTAGTACACTGAGAAAACAGTGCAGATAAACAAAACAAAGATTTTGTTCTACGGGAACTAAAGCTATGAGAAAACAGTACAGATAAACAAAACCTACAGATTTTGTTCTAAGGTAACTAGAACATTGAGAAAACAGTTCAGACAACTGAAACATAAAGATTTTGTTCTACAGGAACAAGGGCTTTGGGAAAACCAGGATTGTAGAGTCAGTCAAAAAATTTTCCTACTCCGACTCTTGACTCCTGATATTTTAAAAGCCTGACATCGACTTAAGTTTTTACGAGTTATGGAGCATAACATTCGAAGTCTGACCCCAGACATTGTTTACCTAGGCCGACTCATAAACAACGACCGACTCCACTACTCCGACTTCACAGCCCTGAGGAAAACAGTGCAGATAATCAAAACATCAAGATTTTATTCTACACGAACTAGAACTATCCGACAACAGTGTAGATAACCAAAATTATACAATTATATTCTACAAGAACTAGGAAATTGAGAAAACAGTACAAATAACCAAAACATAAAAATGTTATTCTTCAAGAATTTCTCCGGATTTGTCCTCATTTCAACCTCAAGATTGGGCGTCCGGGCGGCTTTATTCACAAGTTCATTTCGTCCGTTTTTTTTCGGAGATTGAACATGACTTAGATGAGGTCTATCTAATGCAAATATAATTTTTAAGAAGTTTATGTTTTTACAAGTAAATATTTAACAAATTGCAAAGATATATAGTTCCTTTGTTGAGTTCTAAACGTGTTCAATTTCTGAAAGGCATTCTTAAGCAGCACTTGTGTCTACAGTCTGTGTCCTTGAAGATTCCCAACATGCCTGTAAAAAATAAACACGAAGAGACAGACTTGATAATTTGTGTGACAAGTTTCATGATAATGATAAATGACTGTATATTAGTTGTTTAAACGATTTAGAGATGTGGATGAAACTATTAGAAGATTTCACATATTTTTCATGGAAGATCTTACACGAAGTACCAACATGGAACGATGTGCGAGCTTCTGATCAATATTTAATTGATAAAGGTGTTGCATTTGACGACACAAGTGCTATGATCAGCTCACTGGCAGATCTAGGAATCGTCCAAGGGAGGGGCGATGCATCAGAATGATAAGCCCCCCCCCCCCCCCCCCCCCCCTCCTTATTTACACATATTTTTAGACAATTAAAAAAACAAAAACAAAAACGATTGTGAAAAAATGTGACAACTTGATAGATTTATTATACAGTAACTCAAAAATATTCATTTTTATTGTCATTTTAATAACTATTTATCACATAATTACACAAAAGTGAGGTACAACTACAAAGAGACAAAATTTGATTAAAATGCCTTTATATTTTATATTATAGCATAACATTTGTTTATTTGGGATTGCACGCCTGATACAGAAATTGTCGGCCTCTTGTCACAACATCATCTGTTTTTGCGCAAGTGAAATCCCCTGGCACCATCTTTCTGTCTTGTTGTAGTATGGCGGTTCCCTATATTGTCTTTCATTGTCTCGCCATGTACAATTACTTGCTAACTACGTTCGTAACCTTTACGGTACTTACCAGTGTCTAGTACCAGACATGTTTTAATTCGTCCGACACTAACGATTACTTATATTGGTTCGTGGGGGGGGTGGGGGGGGGGGGAAATAACGGAGAAATAAAGATTTTCAAAGTCCCAAAGGAGGGGCGATCACTCCGTCGCCAACCCTCGGAACCGCCAATGGATCAGCTTAACAATCTGGCAACATTTGTTGAAAGTAACATTAAAGATGAAGGATTCATGCAGTTGCTGGTACATGCGAAATGAGTCAAATTTTTAAAACAATCAGTAAAAATATTGCATTAATATTTCTTTGCGCCACCTGGTCATACATAATATAAACGTGAGCAATCTTATTTCACTGATGGAAAGTCACTGGATAAAAAACAGAAACAATTTCTACGTGGATTCCTTCAACGGAATTTGGCTTCCGCAATACAATTTCATAAAAAGTGTTAAACTGTCAATTCCAAGGTTATTTATAAGAACATAATGAATTATTGAAGAAGATAATTTCCGCAATAAAATAATATTAAGATAATGATAACGATAATAATACTAGCCCTTTCAGTCATAACTGAATATTGGGAATGCGCCCCCGAGGTGACACCTCTCAGCTGCTTTCCTTTCAATGTTTTCTCCTCTCTTCTGCTTGCTGTGAAAGCTTCTTTTCTCCCATCTTAGGAAGCACCGTTGAGAGCACCGCCACTTGATGCGATCGGCAGCTTCATCTTCCCAGGTTGTTGCATTTATGTCCAGTGCCATCATGTCTCTCTTGCACACATCTTTCAACATCAGCTACTGTCGCCCAACTGTTCTTTTGCCATCTGCCAGTTATCCGTAGAAGAAATCAGTCGGGATGCGACAATCTTCCATGCGAAGTACATGGCCAAGCCACCGTAGTCTGCGTTGCACTGTTTAATAATAATGATAATTATAATAATTATGTTATCAATACTGATTAAAATGTGGAAAGTTTTTAAAATGATTTAAAACAAAAATTTAAAAGGCATTTATTTATATTTTTTAAACTTTTAATAAAACTAGCTCTAGTTATCGTAATCACGCATTAATAGATTGAAATTAATAAGTCTTTCTTTATTTGTTCTACTTTTTGTCTTTATTGTCCTCTTTTTATGTCAAAAATTCAGAAAATGTCCTCTTTTTTATGTCAAAAAGTCAGAAAATGTCCTCTTTTTATGTCAAAAAGTCAGAAAATGTCCTCTTTTTGTTAAAAACGATATCGACACCCTACACTAAGATGACATAATTATTCAAGTTACGCTATCTTCCTGTATACCTGTCTTTCTGCCTTCATTCACTAACTCCTTCTATCTCTCTCTCGCTTTATTCCCTTATCAAAGATAGAGGCTAATATTAGAATTTTCTTCATCGCCTCATCTTAGCCTCACACGCCTCGTCCCTAGGACTCCTGGTCCAGCTTCTCTTTATTGCCATAAATGGACTCGTCTTTACCCTCTACCTCGAAACACATGCATACCAATGCACATAAATACACCAACACACAGAGACACAAACACACAAAAATACAAACAACCACAATCATAGATTCATGAACAGAAGAAACACACACACAGCTACTCCACACACAGCTACTCCACACACATATACTCACACACATAAACAATGTTGGAATCATTGTCTGATTTCCAAAAGTTTTTTTTGATGTGTGTGAATGTGTATACGCGCGCATTATTGGTTCGATTTAAACTCTTGAATTTTGTTAGCCGGACGCTAAGCACAAAATCATCTGTTCCGTTGGGGTTTTTTCGGGGTGGGTGTGGGGTGGGGGGAGTTCGGCTTAAACTGTCAGTTACTTACTGGACCCCTAAGGTACATAATTATTCTTCCTAAAAAGCGTGTGTGTGTGTTTGTTTAACGAGTACCGGTTAACTATCTATTTTTATTTAGGTATTTATTTAACGGTTTTACTTTCTGTAGAACGAGTACCGGTTAACTATCTATTTTTATTTAGGTATTTATTTAACGGTTTTACTTTCTGTAGAACGAGTACCTGTTAACTATCTATTTTTATTTAGGTATTTATTTAACGGTTTTACTTTCTGTAGAACGAGTACCTGTTAACTATCTATATTTATTTAGGTATTTATTTAACGGTTTTACTTTCTGTAGAACTAGTACCTGTTAACTATCTATATTTATTTAGGTACGGTATTTATTTAACGGTTTTACTTTCTGTACAACGAGTACCTGTTAACTATCTATATTTATTTAGGTATTTATTTAACGGTTTTACTTTCTGAAGAACGAGTACCTGTTAACTATCTATATTTATTTAGGTATTTATTTAACGGTTTTACTTTCTGTAGAACGAGTACCTGTTAACTATCTATATTTATTTCGGTATTTATTTAACGGTTTTACTTTCTGTAGAACGAGTACCTGTTAACTATCTATTTTTATTTAAGTATTTTTTTAACGGTTTTACTTTCTGTAGAACGAGTACCTGTTAACTATCTATATTTATTTAGGTATTTATTTAACGGTTTTACAAAATTCTTTCCTCGCCTTTCGAGTGTCACGCTTCAGTCTGTTCATTTGTAAGTAGCTACTTGTCTTATAATTCTGTCACTTGATTTCCATCATACGCTCTCTCCAACGCTAATGTCGTCTTCTCATCTCTTATTCCCCTGGTATGTGTCAGGTACTTCCCATCAGTTCCACATTGGTAATCTTGTCATTGTAGCGAAAGGTTTTTATGAGGATAGTTGTCAGCAGTAGTTACTGATAGAACAGAAAAGAATTCTGTCTGGAAAGAATATAGTCCCAGTGTCAGAGAAGAGCACTGGTATCACAGAATTGTCACGGCTATGAAGGTCTCTACTTCAGATAGTAATCAGATTAAAGTTAGAGCCTAAGATGCCACCTTTGCTAGTAACTGCCTATGATAATCAATAATTCAGTAAAACTCAAAATGCAACAATATAAAATTGACAAGTCAGAGAAATACAATTACTGAATCATTTATTATATAAATCTATCTTTTGTTTTCTTCTTGTGCAAATATGAATGAAGAAACTGATGAAAATTGAATGAATAAAAAGATTAATTACACAATTCTCAATAGTTGAGTTTCAATTATTAACTAGACATAAGACCTCTTCTGGAATCTTCAAAATAGAAAAGAAAATTCATCTAACTTTTCCTTTATAACTAAATTGTCACTTGTCTTGCCTATTATCTTAGAACAGTTTGTTTATCATGACATAAATAGTTACTTTGCTGTGACCATTCACAATGGCTGCTTGAATTTTTTTCACATTGAATAAAAGTTATGTGAATGTCCTTTAGTAATACTACACAGCAATGTCAGTTGCAGGTCTTGCACTAGCCACCAAGCACAGATGGGGCATAGCACTTGAATATAGATGGAAATATATGATGCTCCTGAGTTGGTCCAGGAAGGCACTACTGATCTAGGATTCTAGACCTCTTGCTGGAGTATGACACGAATGAACCTAGAGGCAATATGTGACTAGTGGCTAGCCTTTGGCCATAGGTTCCACAAGCCTACGTGTCCATGAATGAAAGTGTTCAGATGTGTGCATGTATATGAATGATACATAAATATGTTCTGATCAAGATAGCGAGACAAGACAGGTGTCTATCTGCATAAACATTCTAAAATAATATATGAATAAAATCTAATACATCTTATACAAAATCATGATGCTACCTTCACCTTTCACATTCTAGAGTGCCAAGTCCATTATTGCAGTATAATAACTTGTAATTGACCACGCCTAATGACATTCATGATAAACGTTGGTCTGCATCGAATTTCTTTTTACATCCACAACTTAATTACAGTTCAGCTCTGGTCTGATCCTGATACATATTTCTATCATAATCTGCAATAAAACAAATTAATTATTCATAAATTTACATACCCTCTAGAATAGATGCGAAGTACAGAAGAGACTCAGTTTGGTGAGGTAGAGTTGCACAGCATACAGATGGTAAAAGGTTATAGCCTTCAGTCTATCTGTCTTCTGCTGTGTATAAAGTTTGAAAAGTCCGCTGCTGGCCTTGTTATATAGCGAGCGAGGCTGTATCGGAGGACAGTACGACGTCACAGTTCAGTCTTGCTTTTTGTGTGCAGACTAGAGCGAGTAATGTAAGTTCTTCTCAATCCTGGAACATACTACCTTCATCTAAATATATCTTTTTACTTGGACAATCCTTAGCTACCTTAGCATCTCTAGTTGTCTTTAATTAGTTTTGTCTACGAATTGTAGTAATTTGTCGAAGATCGTTTTCACAATAACTTTTAACATGCTGGCCTACTTTACCTCGAATATCTCTGAAATTAAGGCACATAGCAACTATTCCTTGTGAATATAACTGCATGGTCTTCTCCTTCATAAAATGCAATATATTCCAGTTCTTTCCTTCACTCCATTCGTTTCCAATTCATACAAAACCATTGTACCGTTAACGCAAAATTCCTTCTGCCATTACGCCATTTGCAAATCGTTCGCGACACACACAAGAGTGTGCTTTGTTTTGATTGAACGATATTTTGCTATACAGTGAACTGTAAGGCATTGTTTCATCATGCTACAGTCATACTACTTCAATCCTTCTGTTTGCGCCAGCACCTGTTTTATGAAAGTCTGGATGGACGTTGAATCATTTAGATAGTATAGCAGTTCCAAGAAATGGTGAACTCGTGGTAAGTATAGCACAAAACTTTGTTAGGTAATCAACCTGACAGTTCAGTCGTACAGAAAACTAGAACTGGCAGTTACCTTCTCGCTGGACCTATCCAATGCTTCAAGGGTATGTGAATGTAGGTCAAAATTAATCCCTATCACTTTAAGATTACTTTAAAATACTGAAAGTTGATAATAAATTCAATAAGTTTAGGTATAAAATTAAATCAAGGTTTTTAAATGATTACTTAAATATTTTCAATAAAATGATGGCATCTGGTATAATTTACAAAAACAAAAATTGCTCAATCGGATTTCAATAAAGAGTTCTTGTCATCACACACTAATTTCTAAATTGGTGGTATGTCCTCACTTAGGTGGACTTAACTGGTTATCACTTTGATAAGACTTTCACGTTCCACCCTTTTCTCGTGTCACGTGTTACACACTGATTGAACCTGGAACATAATAACCCAGTGCATGGTACCTGTTTCAGTGAAGACGCCTCTTCCTCTGATGACTGGCCACTGTGATCAGAATTCTCATTCTCGACAACACTGTCGTGAGGCTGCGGAATGTCAGTAAGGGGTGTTAAGTTGTACAAGATACAATACGTTAAAATACATTTTCCCCTTTTAACCATATAAACAAAAGTGCCGAGAGATTAAAGAAAAAGGAACAGGAATGGGCGAACTCTTGAGCCTAGCATTAAAAGCCAAACTCTGAAAAGGGGTGATAGCTTCAGTTTCTAGTGAATACCAATTCTGACAAGGAATGGGGTCGGAGTGGCTAAGAGGTATGGCGTCCGCTTCGCATTCTAAAGGTACCAGGTTCGATTCCCGGCAGAGGGAATATAATTTATGGAAATGTTTTTTTCTGAACCACAGGTCCTTATGATGTCATTCTCCCTCCTGGTCTCCTGGGTAGTGAGATCTGATGCCTAGCCTTCTCGGATAAGGGTAAAGAAATAGCAGGTCCAGTGCGCACGTTAAAAATCCCATGGCAGTTGGAAATCGTAAAGAGTAGGCCACAAGGCCGCTGCCCTCGCAAAATTTGAAAATGAGAAACCTACCCAACAATATTTATAGAATATATGATTCCTATATATACACACTGGGATTCTCGCCTTTGCTTCAGAGTTCGGGCATTGGGCTGAGATGCTCCTTGTATGATCTAAGGCAGGAGATCGGAGCACTGATTGATTTATCCGTGTGCAGGGAAGATAATCCTTAAAACCAAACCTGACAAGGAATCTAGCTATGCTAATGCTGTATGGGATTGTGGTAATAGTTGTGGCGAAGCCAATCTTCATACCGGCATAGAGCAAGAAAATAGACATGAAAAGTCAAGCACAAAATATACATTAATTTGTAAATGTACATTAATTTTTCAAACGTAATGTATTTTGTAAGCCTAACGTTCATAGCCATACCCTCATCCACCTAGAACTACGCCAACGGCAGCTTTTATGAAGCTTCATTGCGCACAATGGCAGTATTACTTCTCCTCTCTCATATCACGCTATAGAGGCTTTCGACGACTAGCAATAAGATTTCAGCTCTTCTCAGCTCACCGGATACCTATTGGCAGCTTCGTCGACTAGTTTTATGAAGTGTGACTGATTTCAAATCTGAGCGGTCTATATAGTCGACTTCCCTACGTATCGGAGAAATGCGCACACAATTTCGTCTATCAACCCAATTTGTAACGAGATTCCGCTTGTTTGTGCTAATTTGGAGCAACCTTTACAATATCTTAAACATAAAACCACAGAGTTATTTCCAACTGTTATTCATGGAAGTAATTGTGGTTGTAGTTTATATATTTAAAAAATGATCCGATTGCAAGCGATCATCACCGAGATAATTCAAATAAACATGTGTGTTAGAATAAGGCGAATATGTCCCAAAAAATAAAATATCGCGATAAGGTGATACGTAAGTCACAAGGGTTTTTCCGTAGTTTTCGTGTTTCCCCGACAAGCGAAGAGAGGTAGGTGTCACAGACGAGATAAATCAACAGAGAATTTCGCCGATAATATCTTGACAGTCTGTAACTTAATGTTTGTCATTTTAATTATCATTCACGTGTCAGGGCCATTCAGTGATATGACCTTCTCGTATGGCCCGGAAATGATTATTTATTTACGTACTTATTTATGTATTTGGTATTTTAGACTTCCGATCTTTCAGTTTCCATATATATTTTCCAATGCAGTAAAAGCCCTCATACCTTACGTTTTTTAATCTGACATAACTGGCTGTTCCTCCATCGTTGTCTACGTTGCTCCCAAGAGATGTGTACGAATCCACACATGGTAGAGATATTTGTCCACACGAAGCCCGGCTTTAATTGGTCGATTGTATTGCCGTAACAGCGAGTAACACGCCAAAACATAACGGTTTGGTTTGGTGTGGTGTGGTTTGGTTTGGTTTGGTTTTAAGGACCATCTTCATTGCACACAGACAACTCCATCAGTGTTGCGATCTCCTCCCTTAGATCACACAAGGAGGATCTAAGCACAGTGCACGAACTCCGTAGCACAGCCTAGGATCCCAATGTGTGTTTACAGGAATCACACATTCTATGTATATATTTGTCAATAGGGTAGGTTCCTAATGTTAAAATATTGCCAGGGCAGCGGCTGTATGGTCTACTTTTTACGATTTCAAACAGCCGAGATATTTTTAACGTGCGCAAATTGCATACTGGACCTCCTTTTTTCACCCTTATCCTAGAAGGCTAGGCATCCGATCTCACGACCCAAGAGATGAGGGAGGGAGTATGATATCATTAGGAACCACACCACTGATTCTGAAAAAAATTCCGTGTTTTCCAGAAGTTGTACCATGAAAAGATTAAAATGCATGCATGTTCTTTTAATGGGTGCTCAATTTAGTTTGATGGTGCAATGCGAGTGTGAACGGTGGTTTGGTTTTGGAAAAGTAAGCGAGTGTAGATAAATGGTTTGGAAAAAATGAATGGAGTTGTTAAAAGACTGTTCGTCTTTGTTGAGGGGAGGTGATATGAATGGAGGAGTGCTTTGGGCAAAGGGAGGAAACTCCGTGGTTTCCACTTGGAAGATGTAGTAGTTATGGTTAGAGTTAAGCATATTAAGTGAGACCAGAATTGTGGTGGGACAAATTTGCAGGTAAAGTTTTTGTAATAAGAATTGAAGAGAAGTGTATGATTTTGAATCTAATCATCAAAGGGAGATAACTTGGAATTACGTCCCTTGTAAGTTTTGGTGGGTGAGCAAGAAAAAAAAAATACGCACGAGAAAAAGTTGAGGTAGGATGAACACATTTTAGGAGTGAACGGAAAAAGGTTAGAACGGAAGATGAGAGTAAAAATGATTTAGGACGCGCTGAGCGTAAGTTAGCAAGTGTGTGCTAGAGAGATGGTAGTTTGGAAGTTCATTTTAGTGAGCGAGGTTTTTGGATATTCATGTCTCTGGAAAACAAGCCTTTTTGATGTGGTTGGCTACTGTGGTTACAGACAAGCCATAACAAGAGTTATGTTATCAAGTTGTCAAGGCTTTGTGTTTTTCAAGACAGCAGGTATGATTGCAGTTTATATTGAAAACAGATTTTTGTTAGATAAAACAGAGACAGACATAGTGATCAGGTAAACTGGTAGAAAATCAACATCCCTGGTAGTTGTAGGCCAGTCTTCTAGCAAGATACACCAGAAGGTCACTAAGTGAAAAGTTATAAAGATAAACTAACTTTCTTAGAAGATCCCCCAGGTGACATAGCAGTGGAGAAATTAGACGAGAGCAGATCAGTGACAGATATGTACAAGAATATGATTTTCGGATGTTCACTGAATTGAGAAACTGTACGAATGGGAATTACATCAAATTGAATGTATAAATCTATGAGATAAAGTCGCATAAGAGAGAAGCGGATTCTACTTTATGTAAATAAAACTTTGAAGTTCGTTTTACTGCTGTTGGAGTACAGTGTGTCAACAGAGTTAGAAACCATCAACCATCTGTACGTCTTGTCTAAGGCCGCTTACACACGAGCTTTTCTTGACGCGCGTTTCTCGCGCGTGACGAATGAAAGAGTAGGGATTTACAGGCTGCTCAGCCGAGCGAGACTGTCTGTAAATCCCTTACTCTTCCATTCGTCACGCGCGAGAAACGCGCAGCAAGAAACGCTCGTCTGTAAGCGGCCTAACAGTGCATTTCTTCACTTGTTTACAGCAGAGTGTTTACATTGTCTGCTCACACATGATGACCACTGGTTAGGGCAGTGATCTGAACCTCTAACATCAACACTATACGAACATTATAAAGAAAAATGGAAACCTTAACCCACACAATCACGGCCACACGAGCCTTTTCGGCACTTTGCTGAAGAGATTGTGGGACTGCTTTTTTTTTTTTTTTGGCTACAGACATTACTTAGACAATTCTATATACTGTTAGAAAAAAGAAACGCAACTATTTTGATGTTATCCAGTTCCTCGCTGACAACAACGTCCAGACCATTCCGTGGCCAGCCATGTCATCAGACATGAACCCCATAGAACACCTATGGGATGAACTCGACAGACGACTCCGCCAGCGAGACGTGGCTCCAGCAATCTCCGACAGTTGTCTCTTGCACTGCGGGAAGAGTGGGCAGCCATCCCACAACAACAGATCCAACGGCTAATCGGATCCATGTCAAGGAGATGTCGTTCTCTGATAGAGGCCAGAGGAGGCCATACACCTTACTGAAACGGAGGCCTCAGTCGCAAAGAATAAAAATCCAAACCAAATTTAATGAACATCATTTCATTGTTAAAGTCTGAAAGTTTCTTCATGCCAAGATTGAAACATTAATTCCGTAAAATAAAATTTTGGTACAAGTTTGAAATTTGGTGTCCATTACCACTGCAATAATGTTGCGTTTCTTTTTTTGAACAGTATATATATGGGGATATTTTCTCGTCTGTGCGGATTCTTAGACCCAAGCTGCTGTGACCTCTCATCTTGTATTCTCATTTCATTTTGCAACTGGTTTCCGTTATGCGATAAAAGGGCGAGGTCATTGGCAACATCTAGATCATCGAACTGTTTTGTCAGATTCCAGTGAATTCCATTTCATCTCATTTGATGCAGAGGTTTAAACCAGCTTCCCCTTTGCAAAGGTCACATCTGTCTTTTCATCTTTTATTTAAAAACATTGGTGCATGTATTACAAATGGATTATCGTAAACTTTGTTTCGTGTTTCTGGTGAAATGTGATCTAATTTTTTTTTAAAATCCTCCACAACTCAAACATGGAGGCGATGTTTGTCTCTCAATGTTTATACAAAGTACTAATATTCATTTCCATTGATCAATCCTTACGGAGCATGGAGCCACTATCGCAACTGGCTTTTTTACAGGAAGCCTGTGTCAGTAGCGCAGTGCTTAGTGCACTGGCTTCCTAGCTCGGTGGTCCATGGTTCGATCCCCAGTTGAGGTGGGGTTTTATAGACCACAAACGGCTCCGGGGTCGATCCAGCCTCATGAATTGTTTACCAGAATAACTCTGGGAAGGTTAAGGCGGCCGGCGTAATGCTGACCACGTCACCCCTAGTGTGCCGATAGTCAAGAAAATACGGGCCTAAAACCATATTCCCAATATGCCTCAATGGGTGTGTAACTGAATCCTTTACCTTCCTCTTCCCTGTGTTAAAGCACGTGCTTTTGTAGTTGTAGGTTTTGTAGGAATTTGTTTTACATGATGATGTTGCCAGCCCTAAGCACAACTATACGTTAGTCGCTTCTCACAATCTCCCTGAGGTATTATTCTTTCTTTCTCTCGTCAGCTTTAGCGAATGTTGTTTGTCAGTTTCTTATATCAACCTCAAGGAAATTAACCTCCAGACTTGGAAGGACTGACGTTTGAACGTATCAGAGGAAGATTTCAGAAACTACACGAGTTCCATCTGAGGAGCATATTTCTCCTCGTGTATTCCAGTGGCCATAAGGTTTTATTCACAGTTGTCTAAAATTCTTTTTAAAAATATACCTACTATATCTGCAAGTATGTAACCCAGAATGCCAACTTCCAAAAACCGAAACAGTCCGAAAATCAAAAGTTTTTTCGTCCAACATATGGGCGATTTTTGAACAGATTTGGGCGATTTTTGGGCTAATTTATGCGAAATTCGAAAAATGAAAAAAAAAAAATAAATAAAAATCCAATTTCCGAAACACAGCTTTCCTCCAGCATTTCGGATTCTGTGTCACCAACATGTATAACCATTTAAAGCTCCAGATATTCATCGATAATTTACCTTGTTCCACCAGTACGTTCAATAAATCAATCAATCAATACCCTTTAGCTCCCCCAGAAGCATAGGCCTTCAAAAGCACAAACCAAGTCCGCCTGTCACGTGCCATCAGCTCACATTCTGTCCATGTCTTCATCATTTTTAGTTGTCTCCAGTTTAATTCCCCATGTGTTCTTTGATCTACCTTCTCTTAACCTGGGAACAACAGAACAAGGTCAGCCTGGTAGGTCTACCTTCTCTTAACCTGGGAACAACAGAAGAAGGACAGCCTGGTAATGTTATCAACAGGTTTCCTCAATGCATGTCAAACTCATCGCCGGCGTCTTCTTCTCATCTGTTTCCCACTTGCACTTGTCTGTTTCTTGTCATCAGCTTCACATTAGTGACCTTACAGTAACATTTCAATTCTTTTATTTCACGCAAAAATCCATTTTTTGAAGAATAAATAAATAAAACAATTAACACAAACTGAGAGAGACAGAGGGAGAGAGAGAGAAATAATTTTTTCTTAAACAAAGAGAGAAATGCATTCAAAATAATTTTTTTAAGGGACGGAGCAAGAGAGAAAAAGAGAGAGAGAAAGAAAGAAAAATGTTTTTTTTCAAAGAGAGAGAAATGCGTTCAAAATTATTTTTTTAAGGGAGGGAAAGAGAGAAAGAAGGAGATAGTGAGAGATAAAAATTTGTAAATAAGAATAAACAGATTTAAAAAATAAAGGAGAACCACTGATGGTGAGAAGAGAGTCCTATGATCAGGAAATAAACAGCAACCCATAAGGTGGATGGGGTGTTGTTCAAGGCGTAAACGACTGTTGGTATCCGAGGAACAGGATCTTTATACTGTTACCCGGAAGTCAATAGCACCATGGTGGTCGGGACCATTGAAATGGCTGGCTACAGGTGTAGGGGACATCAGAGACATGTGGTGCTTGCAGAAATTGGCCAGTGTCAGTTATTCCGCAACGTTTGCACATTATGGTGTAAATGACGTTGCGTGACTCGCATGTAAAGCCATTGGTGATAGCGAACGTGGTTTTAGGAAATGATACTTTAAGCGTTTACATGACGTATTGGCACGTCTTGTATAGTATCCGGTTACATGGCTTACATTAATATGAGCAAATTCAAACAAACATAATATTTAATTACGAGTAGTGTATTACAGAAGATGCAATTTAATACAGTATACTGATGACTGTCACTGCATCGCCTCAACTAAATTCTCAAATATCGGTACGAAATTATTAATGCCCATCGCATACTAGAGCCCATGTGTTCGTCAGACAGGGAACACCGGTACTTGGATTTAATAATATTCATATACGAAAACAAAGATTCGCATAGACAGGGTTTTTTTTTTATTTGGGGGGTGGGAACAAACAAACACATGAGGTCAGGTTGAAAATAATTTGTCTTACGTTTGGATATCATGCCTTTTGTCACAGCGTAGTTCTGTATTATCTGTGTATCTGTGTGTTACCACAATGTAACAACCTACTCTGATTGGCCTAAGTCTTTGTGATCGTATATAGTGGAGTGTTTAGTGGTAGACAGTGGTGAGTGAATGATGAGACAAATTTCAACCTCAACGCCTTGAGTAATGAATTCAGAATACGACACGAACTGAGGTACCCACTGGAAGACAGTCTCTTTTGAAAGGTTAAAACTGTTCTTTAATATGATTCCAATTTACAAGTTTCCCTGCTTCATAATCTGACAAGTATCGTTCTAACATTGGACCGTCATTTCTTAGACAGAGTTAACTTTCGGGATCGTCTTGCAAAAACGTTCCCAATTCATTGTCTGACCTTCGAGGACCTTTTTTTGACTTCCTTGCATTCTAACGCTCTTCTTTAAAACGGACTCACCCATTTTACTTATTTTTCTGCTTGACCAAACCTTTGTAGTACTTCACTGTAAGCTAGATGGTCATAACAGTTGTGATTGCAATTGTTGGTTTTCTCTCAAAGTTCCTTCATTCCCTTGATTTGACTCTTCTCCTTGGGATGAAAAGAAGCGCCCTTCCAGCTCAGTGGTCATCTTGGAAGCGCTCTCCGTGTGTGACTGTGACGTCAACCTAGTTGATCCGTATGACGTCGTTTGTCTCCCGAATCCTTTTCCGTAACTCGCATCGAGAGTATTTATTTACTTCTTCCTAGTCGGTCCATTATTCTCTTATTTTACGTCATTTTAACTTGTATGTCACTGCTCCTGTGACATTTTCACCCCAGGGTCCCTCAAAAAATAAATGATGCTTCAAAGCATCATTCCTCTCCAGTCCTATCTCTCCCGGGTCCATAAAACGATCCCCTTCCAACCAACTCATAACTAACTAAAATACTGAACTAATTCCTTAAAAATTCCTAATACTAAGTAATAACATGTTTAACTTCTTAATATTTCCTTTACATATACACGATTACCACAATATTTAACCTTAAAATTTAATATACAACCTTTAACACTCTCCCACGGCTCAGCCCTCAGCTTACTCTCGTCTTTCCATATAACCGTGGCTCAGCCTTTCAACTTATACTCGTTTCTCCACAATGACTGGTATTTCTACTAATAGCAAGACCCTCGCAAGTCTTCCCTCTCGTCTTGCTTCTTAATTCTATAGTACCTGTCGTTCTGTCACTGCATCCATGATACACCCCTTGCTCTACCGTAATGCATTATAGTTTTCCCCAACTACAGCATCACGCATAAGTCCGTTTGGACTCTATTTACCCCCTTATACAAGAATTAGCTATCGCCTCCATCTTGTACTTATAACTGCTATAAGCAGCCTTCACGGATTCTCCCGTTTTCCTCTTTTCTTTCTTACTCCTGTTTGCTATCTCATTACATTCTCTATGTCTCTTCCACAATTTTACTTTATTTCCTGGGTTCGGAGAAGCCTTCGCCTCACAAGTCTCAACAAGACTCTATCACTCCCCGCAGCAGCTCGGTGCCCCCGCACTACTTCTTAAACTCGTTCCCCTTTGGAACTATTTCTCACAATTTCTTCCTTACCTTCTGGTTTTAGGAGAAACCTATCTCCTAACAAGTCTCCACCAGACTTTAATAATCACCGCATCATCACTGCACTCTGCACTACCTCCTAATCTTGTTCCCTCTTCTGGAACTATTTCTTTCTCATGATCCTCTCAGCCATTCCTTTATGCTCGCCATCTCTCATGGCTCTTACTACCTCACCGTCTAATCTCTCAATTTCTTATTCTTGATTTCGCCAATTCTTATGGCTCTTCTTCTTCTCACATAATAATCCTCGCCAACCTTCCATGGCCTTAACCTACCTTTTTATCATTATCTCCTATATTTTCATTATCTCCGCCTCTCTACTTCACCTACTCATGACTCCACTATTTCGCTATAGTGACCTCCTTGTCCCCATGTCCTTCCCACGAAATCTGTTTAGCAATTTTTATATTTGCTTCTTCCTTTATATCTCTGACTTCGATCACGATTTGCTTGCTCTATCCTTCTCTGTCGTCTCACAATCTGTTCGTCATCTAACATTTTTGTCAGAACCATATCTACTTCATCTCTTGTTCCAGGAAAGTGTTATGATACTTCCCTTCCAGTATCCGCCATACTACGGATCTACAAAGGTTAAAATCAGGCCGTGTTATGATGGCCTGTATCACCCTCTCCAGCTCCACCATGCTTGGTTCATCCACTTTAATTATTTTCTCCCTCTTGTCATTTCCCTCTTCTCCCACTTCTTCTCTCAAATTTTCCACCATTTCGCATCTCTCCGTGGACCATACTTCCCTCATGTGACTCTCTTTATTTCTACCTCTTACATTTTCTTCTGTGTCCTCGTCCTCTGAAAATTCTAAATTATCTTCTTCCTCTGAATAACTTGACTCCGAATCAGAGAACACGTCTCTATCCACTATTTTGATTCCCCAGTAATCAAGTTCCTCCATTACTCTCATTACACTGACAAACAACATTTTTCTTGGCTTCTAGAAGTTGTAGAAATTCGGCTGATCTGTTCTGTTACGTGTGCGGATATTTTACAGATCGTGTTCACCAGAAAAACTTTACACCATTGCTAAAGAAAGCATATGAACTTTATTTCGATTCGAAAGTTGATGATGCAAATAAATCTTGGAAGCCAAATGCAGTTTGTTCGACTTGTGAAAATACATTGGCAGGTTGGTTACGAAAATCGCCGAAGCATAAGTCGATGCCTTTTGGAGTGCCAGTAATATGGCGTGAACCGACAAATCACGCTACTGATTGTTACTTCTGCTTGACAAATATCTATGGTTTCACTTTTAAAACTAGAAAGTCTGTGGTTTATCCAAATATTGAATTGGTTTCGAAACCAGTGCCTCATGATCCAATCACGTGTCCGATCCCAGTTCCACCAGAACAATATCCGTTGGACGTGAATGAACCATCAGAAAGTGATAGTTTACCTGCTTTAGAAACTAATTCTGACTCGGATTATATACCGGTGAATGATGGTGTTCACTTAATTAACCATTCAAAACTTTCAGATCTAATACGTGATCTCGCTCTCACCAAAGGACAAGCGGAATTACTCGGTTCGCGACTCAAAGAATGGAATCTTTTAGCGCCCAATACTCCGATATCTAAATTTCGTCATAGACACAGAGAACGTGTTCAATACTTTGAGATGGATGATGATATTTGCTATTGCAAAGATGTAAAAGGTCTAATGGTGCACCTCGGTCATGAGCACATAGTCAACGAATGGCGACTTTTCATCGACTCTTCCAAGACTAGTCTAAAAGCCGTGTTATTGCATAATGGAAATTTATTTTCATCAATTCCAGTAGCCTACTCTGTTCATATGAAAGAAACTTATGACAATATGGCTATACTTTTGGCAAAAATAAAGTACAATGACTACCAATGGCGGATTTGTGGAGACCTAAAGGTCATTGCAATTCTCACAGGCATGCAGACTGGGTATACTAAATTTTGTTGCTTCCTATGTGAATGGGACAGCTGCAACAGACAGGAACATTATGCAAGAAAGGTGTGGCCTATCAGGGATCATATGCAGCTCGGGCATAAAAATGTAATACACGAGCCATTAGTTAACAAAGACAGCATCATTTTACCACCGTTACATATAAAGTTGGGGCTCATGAAGTGTTTCGTAAAAGCGTTAGTGAAAACGAGCAAAGCTTTCACTTATCTTCGAGAAAAGTTTCCGCAAATTAGCGATGCAAAGATAAAGGAAGGTATCTTTGTAGGACCTCAGATTAGGAAAGTTATTGCAGACAAACAATTCGAGAACTTGTTACATGGTAGTGAACTTCACGCATTGATGGCATTCAAATCGATCGTCGATAACTTTCTGGGAAATCACAAATCTGTCGACTATGTGCATATTGTTAAGTAGTGCATAGATGCATACAGAATTATGGGCTGTAACATGTCCCTCAAAATCCATTTGCTCGATTCGCATCTTGACTTTTCCCCCTGACAACCTTGGCGAAGTCAGCGATGAACATGGAGAACAATTCCATCAAGATATCGCCGTAATGGAGTCACGTTATCATGGACGGTGGAGTGTGACCATGCTTGCCGATTATTGTTTGATGCTTCATCGCGATGTACCACATGCCATTCACCGACGAAAGTCGACTGCAAAGAAATTCAAGCCTACATAACTGTTATACTTCTTGTACAAATGATGTTGTAATACTGTATGCGTTGTTAAAAAACTTCAATTGCGTATTTCTAGAGATCCCGACCTGATAGAGAAAAACGGTTTGCAGATTTAAAAACAGCGCATTAAAATTGACCAGAAAAACATAGAAATGTTAGAGAAAGAAAAAAAAAGTTTTTTTTTGTTAGTCAGTGTTACCAGTTTGCGAATTTCTTCTTTTCTTTCTGATAAGTCTGTATGAAACTTTCTCTCCAGAAATTTCTGCACATACTTTAGTACTACGGTGTCGGGTCTAGCACCTCTCAGTTCATCCTTTATCGCTTTCTTCATCTCCTCTATTCTTGACTTAGCTACCTTGCTAATTTTCTTCTTCTCTTCCAAGCTTCTGTTAACTCTTTGTACTCCTTTCTCTACTTCCCGCTCTCTAATTTTTGCGTCATTATAGGCACAATGTACTGTTAACTCTTCCTCGTCCTCTCTTCTACTACCATTTTCTGAATTCCTCTCAACTTCTTCGTTCTTAATTCTATCGTTATATCGACTTCTGCTTGGTTCTCTAGTATCTTTAGTTACCTCCACCTTGTTCTTCCTCGCTTCTAATTCTTCAAACTCCTTCTCGATATCTGCACACAATGCAGTTACCTCTTCAACTTCTGTCATATAACCACTGCTAATCTTGTTCCCTTTTCTTTGTCTCAACTCCGACTGTTTTCCATCTCTCAGTCTTTTGAGACGTCTTTCGTAATCTGATGAATCATCCGACGATACGTCAGACCTGTTATTATCCCCTCTTATACCTGTAACGCCGCCTAGCACTTCCTGTGTCTCCGAAGTCCCTTCTGTCTGATTCACCAAGTCTTGAGGATATCCCTGTGGTTTCTGTTGAAGTGTGTTCCTCTCTGGTTCCGTGTCCTCATTCTTCTTTTCCTTATCCGTCAGAAATCTCCTCTTATATTCGTTCAACGGAATATCATCTTCACTATCCCAATCGTCGGTCAGAAATCTCCTCTTATATTCCATAAGCGGAATATTATCTTCACTCTCCCAATCGTCTTGATCTGCCAGTCCCTCTCTCTCATCTGACTGTTTCGTATTCCTCATCCCAATTGATTTACCTCTTCTTCTATCGATCTCCCTATCACTATTCTGGTGCTCTCTTTTTTCTTCTCTCTTTTCCTCTTCTGAATTGTTTTTTGTTTTGTTCCTACCCGTTTCCATTCCTACTCTAGTATTTAGGTCACAAAAAGGGTTTTCCGTCAAGGAATAATCTTCTGGATTCCTTACTTCAATATCGATATCCGGTGTTGTTACAAGGGTGGCTCTCCTTCCTTGCTTTTCTCTCTCTCTCATGCCGGGCTCTCCAATCCAGGGTCTATAGTCATCTCTCCGTAGTTGTTGAACATGAGCCTTCGTTGTATGATTCAATTTCTCATTCCAAATCCTATAATTAATTAATGTCGTTCTCTCTAGAACAACATAACCTTTTATCCATTGGTTATCAAACTTAGTGGGGCGCACATGCTTCCTATAGTAAACTCTATCACCTGGCTGAAATTCTTGTAACTTAGCCTTTTTATCCGCATAACGCTTTTGCCTCTCAAGCTCCTTCTTATCACTCATCCTATCACTACTCTTATCCCCCATATTTTCCTTTCTCTTTTCTATTTCAGAATTAGCACCGTTCCATTGATTTCTTATTGATATTGTATCCTCCAGAATCTCATTGTACTGTCTGCTCTCTGTATCCTGACATACCTGTATCCTGTCCTCCTCCTGTCTATGTGTGCCCATCTCTCCTTGTTCCCTGTATAAGATTGTGGGGTTTGGGTTTAACCGATCAGATGCTGTTCCCGGTTCTGCATGGACTATCGCTTTAGTAACAATCTGTTTTCCTGCTAGTGTATATTCGTAGTCATCACTGGAAACACTGTGAATTTCTTCCTCACTTTTAGTCAGTGGTACTATCCAGTTGTCTCCTCTTGTACTATATATACTCTGACTCCTTATATAGCCTCTTAAATCCATTGGGTTAGTTCTTTTCTCTGCGTTATGTTTACATCTTTTGTTATTCTGTTTATTGATAAGTTCAGACACTAGGTCCGTCCCTTCTGTCTGAGTTGCAACAGTGTTTGTTTTCTTGTCTACTTTAATCCTATTATCATCAAGTTTTCTCTTCAAGTTCAACCTTGGTCTCTCTCTTATACAATTGATCTCCGCTCCACTTGTATTATTGTTCGATGCTCCTTCCGTTTTGCACACTTGTATCGTGGCACAGTGTCCATTTTCTGTCCTCACATTAAAATCATTTACTTCGAAACACCTTCCACCCTTTATCTCCTGCAGAAAATTCCGTACCGCTATCCTATTTCGTCTCTTACTTAAGCCTTCCCAGTGTCTAGGTGCTTCCGAAATGTTGCACACTCTGCCCTTTTAAATAGTTCTAGGTCCGTTAATTCCCCTTGGTAATCTACTTTTACGAAAATCGTTTCCTCTTACATTCCTTTCTCTATCCCATCGTCTGTTCATAAACCTGGTTCTAATTCCACAAATTCTTCCTATATCCATACTTCTATGTTGTCTAACGAGGTTCTGCGGAGCATAGTGTTCTCGATGAGTTTGCTGATGTCTTCTCGGTGTAAATTCTCCAATTCTTTGTCTATCTAGTCTTCTCTCCTCATGTCCCCATCTATCTACTTTAGGTGGGACATTTTCTCTACTAAAATCCCATTCGGGTTTTCTATCTCCATACGTGGACCTGTGGTCGTGCTCTTCCCCTACAACCCTTCCACGTCTACATTCCATACCTCTTGATACTTGTCTAAACTCCACAGGTGCATATCTCTCACTTGTATTCCGATGATTTCTGTCTTCACTCATCCCATTTCGTGGTCCGGTATGACTCTCCATTCTACGCCTCTTGCACGCAGCTGCTAGATGTCCTCTGGCATGACACAAATAACAGCGTTTTTCCTCCGCCATCTGTATAACTCCCCTCCTGGGTTCTCTGTTATAGCCTTCTCCGTACTGCCTGTGCGGATAGCCAATTAGCTCCCTTCCTCCCTGTCTGTCGTTAACTGCCTGTCCAATCCTCGGGGCTCTGTTTTCTTTCCAATTCCCTTCTTCAGTGTTGTTCCCTGATCTTAACTGGAACCTCTGTATTAAATTTTCTTCTGCCAATGCTAACTGTATAGCATCATTCAAGGTCCTTGGATTCTTCCTTAGAAGAAGTAGCCTCATACCGTCCTTATGTAGGGCATCTATGAACATCCCAACCAGCTGTCCCTCAATATCCGGACTCCGAATATCTTGTTCCCTAAAAACTTCTTCTGCTAGATTTTTCAATCTGTCGCTAAACAACTGGATGGATTCTCCTGTTTCCTGCTTCACTCTCCTAAGTAATCCCCATAGGTAATGTTGATCCGCCGACTCTCCGTAACTGTTTAACAAACTCTTCTTCAGTTCTTCCCAAGTTTCATGTGGCTCTTCTTCGAACCTTCTCCTCAAAAAATCATTTACCAGATCATCACTGGTTAAAAAGGCCAATCGCTTCTTTTCTTCCTCACCTGCCCCTATGGAGTAAGCGTACCTCTCTATTTTGGCGATCCACTTTTTACACTTGCCAGCTTCTCCCCTATATGTCTCGATATTTTGACGTAAACTGCTTTGTCGGTTTTCGATGCTCCATCTTTCCAGGGCATTAGTAATATGTAGGAGGGCCACTGTATTTGGATCCATCCTAGGTTCCTCTGCCATTTTCTACCTGCTCTTCTTTGTATTCTAGTCGGTAAACTTGATGTTAATTATAATTTGACTTACCAAAATACAATTTACCCACCCTACCTTAATAAATTGTCATAAATTAATTCTAAATAATTACACAATAGTAAATATAATAATAGTTCTTCTCTGGCATGCAGCTGCCTGTAAGTTCACTGGTTCAACAATATAATACATTTATATTCTTATTATGTTCGCAAATATTTTGTAAGCAAAGTATTTCCTTTTTTAAGTGCTTAAGGAGAAGTCATTTTTGGGTTGCTTCCCTTGAAAATAGTTCTGTCATCTTCGATCGGACTCCGCAGACGACTCTAGGCCTACTGTGATTTATTCTGTGGCTGGGTAGGAATAGATTGTTCTTGCTTCAGTATATCTATGGCCTGAATTTATACGTACCAACGGGCTGATCACCCGTTTGCCAGTCACTTTGATTACGGAAACAACGACAAATGGATTGATTTGTCATTGCCCTAAAGACGCCATTAGGCGTGATGGGAACAATGGCAAAGAAAATCTATTCGCTGTTTAAGACGCCATACGTACTGTTTGCCGGTCGTTGAGTAGGACGGAAGAAGTCTGTCTTATATATGTTTGTATATAGGACGAGTCTGCATTCTGCATTTCTAAGTCGAACTAATTTGGTTGTCGCTAGAAAAGGTCAAAGGCTATGCAGCGGAAGTATCGCTAGCAAGGGGTGTGATCCATGGCTGTCATCCTGTGAGGATGCCGAGTTTTGTTGTAGCAGGCTTTTTTGCCGAAATAGTGATCTATATATGGATGGGGAAAAGTGATAATCATTTAGACATGTTGTATGTACTTTACCCCAGTGTTTATTCTCTTTTGCCAAGGAATGGCAAAGTTATATTTCGCATAAAAAGGTAAAACCACAATTTATTATGAACTTGGGCTTCGCCATCGTTGTTGATAAGCAGATGCACAGTGGTACTTTTAAAAAAGAATATCCATTCAAAGGAAGAAGACATTCCTATGTATCAGCACTGGATTGTATGATATTATTCAATTACCTCTATGAGAGAAGCTATGAAGAAATGAGGACATTTAATGAATGACTAATTTTGGTCTATATTCTATAGTGAGTGAAGCTCACGAGAGAGAGAACAGCCATGTTGAAATTCATATACTTTGTATTTATCGAGTGAGAAAAAGGGATGCCTGTACTATCGCTCGATGAACCAAGAGATCACTGCTACATGTGAGAACCCATGTCTGGGATTCCTATATTATGAAATATATATATATTGAACTTTACGTGAAGGAATATTCGCTAGACGAGGTTAGGTCTAGGAGCCTTCCTATATATTGGTTATGGTCTGACGTGCCCAGTCAGTAAAGCCAGATGATTTACATGATGGAACGCTGAATGCTTATTTACGAATGCTCCATTATGATATTTGCCAAGCATGAATGCTAACTTAAGATGATATTCCTGTGATCAACATTATGCTGTCTATGTCGACATTTGTTCCTGTAACCATACACGTACTGTCCAAGTGTGCGTCCCATTAAATGTTATAAAAAGACCACCGTAGTTCCAGTACTTCTTGAATTCGAACAGTGTGAGTATGAGTGATGTACTACCAACCTGTCAACTCTATCGAATCATTCTACCATTCGCGTACTGACATTCAGATACACACTCATTGTTTACACTCACATTCTTGTCGGAGCCTCATCACGTTCCAGGACAAGATGACCTGTATGACCAAAACTGTGCTGGGTTTGATGAGTTGACAATCGTTACACTTTACTACACCAGTCCCAACATCTACATTTATCCACTGGTGGACATTCACATCATTTAACAAATAAAGCATGATTCAACAACTAGTAGCCAGTATGAGTTAACAACTACACAAAGAGTTTAACAACTGGTGTGCCAGCTTCCTGGGTCAACCTGCACAGTGACCATATTGAGAAGTAAACTACTGAGACCAGACGTTCCTTGGGGTCTGTTACGACACACAAATACATCAGCAGTACAACTCTACAGTGATGTCAGCGTGACCTGTCCTGTCGAGAGTATGCAGTAACTAGGTCAGGGTTTGTTGACATTTGGTTCGTTGGACATTTGCCATACAACTGACAGTGTTACACAGCGAGCTTGGTTGAAACATAGAACATTACACATCAGGACTGGAGAATATTTGACAGTGTTTGCGAAAGAAAATGTTATTGAACTGAGAAGTCCTACATTGATTGTTATCATTCAAATCAACGATGGAGCTTCTATTTCTGTGTTGAATTTAAAATAATTAGACCAGAAGTATTTGTTTAATAAAGTACCACAGTACTGTACTATTAGGCAGTGTAACTGAGCCTTCATTCCAACACATTCTTTCTGCAACACTCTATTTACATCATATTGCCATACTATTTATGCATTTATGTATTTATGTTTAACTATTTATATGTGATATTTGTTTGTATCCAGCGGGTTGTTGTTTCGGTTGGGCGGTGTCACACAGCAGAGTATCCCACGTAATAGAGGGTCTGATGTGTGCGTTTCTATAGGTGCAATTTTCTTCATTGAAAATTTGCTGCGACAGCTGTTGCTATTAGTGTTAGCTGTGAAGTCTGTACTCATTGTTGTTTTTGTAATATTCCTCTGTTCTTTAGTTTGTTTTGATTTGTTTGTAATTTGTTGGTCTACCCTATTCTATCTTTCAGTTCTATTCTCAATTTATATTTATATACTGTGGCGTTATTTGTATTTGTTATCCTCTTGCGGTTTATCTTTTATTGTTTTTCCCATTTGATTTATTTCATTTCCGCAAATGTTTTCATGTTCTTCTGTATAACTGTTTTGTTTTGTGCCTGATCGACATACACTATTTAAAATATAGTTGATCATATAAATTGATGTACAAGAATCAACTGATAGTTAATTGCTATTACTAAAGGTACACAGTTGATGATATAAAACACTATTTCTGGTGCACTGCACTTATATTATAGAGTGAACCAGCAACTTATAGCTGTTATTATATAAGGATTTATACAAGACCTTTGTAAGGCTTGTTTCCCACAGTGATTGGGATAGTTAAGTACTATTTTTCCACAGGTTAATAAGTTATCATACAAGGTCTTTGATTTAGACTAAGAAAGTAAATTTATTTACTTTTGCAAATTACTGATCTTATTAGACAAGATGTCTACCTTAGATTATTTTATCACACAAGGCAGGGCTCTTGATATGACTGGTCAGCAATTAGAACAATGGGCAGTTGCTCAATATGACAAAGCATTAGCTGCAGAAGAGAGAAAACTTGCTGCTGCTGCTGAAGAAAGAAAAGCATTGATTGAAGAAAAGAAATTAGCAGCTGAGGAAAAAAAATTACAAAGAGAGGATGAGCAAAAGAAATTGCAGATACAGACTGATGAAAAAAGATTCCAGATGGAAATGGAAAAAGAGAAAAGAAAAGATGAGGCTGCTGCTGAAGAGAAAAAATTACAAGCTGCTACAGAAGAGAGAAGATTACAAGCTGAAGCTCAAGAAAAAAAAGCAATAAGAGAACATGAACACCAAAAAGAACTTTTAGCATTTGAGTTAGAAAAGTTAAAGTTAACAAACATAAGTAATGTTAATCAAGCATCTAGTGGTAATGGTAAACCCTTTACTTACAAGGTCAAGGTACCAGCGTTCAACCCTTCCAGTGATGACATAACATTCTGGCTAAACAGATTTGAACGCTCGTGTCGAGCACATAATGTGGACAAATCACAATATGCTAACCAGTTATCAGAAAATCTGAAAGGTGATTCTCTGACTAGTTTAAGTTTGGTTGAAGAGGCTGACAAAGATAACTATGATGTTATTAGGGCAGCCTTGTTAAGGAAGTATCAGTTGTCTGAAGAGGGTTATCGGAAGTTGTTTAAGACAATGGAGCCTGAGGCAGGTGTAGAATTCTCAGAATTCATTGCAAGAACACGTCTTACATTTGATCGTTGGATTGAGCTATCCAAAACAGAAAAGACTTATGAAGCCCTTATGGACTTGATACTCAGAGACAAGATTATGTCAAGTATAAATAAACCTTTCCTCGAATTCTTACATGAGCGTAAACCTAAGTCTCTAAAAGAAATGGAACAGTATTGTACCCAATACGTCACTGCACATCCGGACGTAGCTATTAGCAACAGTAAGGTTAAAGAAGGTATGCCAGTTGCTTCTGCAACACCATACAACCCTAATCACTCTCACAAATTCCAAGGACCTCAAAATAGGTTTAATAAAAAAGGTAACTATTACAGTTATCAGAACCAAGGTAACCAATCATTTCAGGGTTCTTCTTCGAATACCTGGAGAAGAGCTGACAGCCCTCGATTCAGGGGTGGTCATAATTACAGGAACTTTCGCAAAGGAAGTCATTCTAGAAACTATCCAAGTTTTCCTTCATGGAGACAACAGGATCATAATTACCGAGATACTCATTATAATGAATATGATGATAGTAACCAAAGGAGCTATGATTCAAACCCGAGTAGGGGTTATAATGGTGGAAACAATGATAAGTACAGAGGCAATAATAACAGAGGTAGAGCACAATTCAAAAAACATAAAGCTCATTACCAGGCGAACTCTGCACAGCAAGAGTCCCACGAAGCCTATAAACAAAATAAAGATAATGATGACTCTAATAATATGGCATGTGCCGCTTTTGATTTTGGGAGAGCATCTCAGTGCCCCCAATGCAAAACATTATTTGAGCCAACCACAGTGTCTACTTTAAGCTGTGGCCATCCTCTTCCCGCTCTTCCTGCGTCAATCGCGCATGATGGGAGAGGTTCTCTTGTCTTACACAAAGGTTTAGTAAATGACAATCCAGTCTCAGTACTTTTTGATTCTGGATGCACAACTATTGGGGTTAGGCAGTCACTCATAGATCCTTCTCATTCTACAGGCAAAGTAGTCAAATGCGTAACATTTGGCGGCACCATAGAGAAATACTCTACCGCTATCATTAGGATTGCTACTCCTTTCTTCACAGGAGATGTACACGCATGTCTTTTGCCGGATCCGATCGCTGATCTTATCATCGGTCGCATTCACGGAGTCAAAGAATGCACTCCGGAGCAAATTTCCGTTTGGGAAAATCAAAATATGCAATCTGCTAATGCAGTAGTCACTAGAGCTCAAGCTCTCAATATGCCTGAAACTTCATCTGTTGAAGATAATGAAGTGCATAACCGAGATGATCCCTTGGTAATTTCTCGTGACTCGTTTATAAAACAACAAGAAGAAGATCCGACTCTTAAGAAATTCTTCACTCTTGTAACAAAAGGTGATCCGAATAAAGATTCAAATTGTAAATCTTGGATTACAATGAAGAATGGCGTACTTGTACGTATGGTGCAAGACTCCACTAAGTCAAGTCATTCTCAGATTCTTGTACCCAAGAATTTGAGAGTTAAGATCTTACAACATGCACACGACTCTCAGTGTGCTGGTCACATGGGTTTTTCCCGTACTAAGTCAAGAGTTCTTGCGGCTTTCTTTTGGCCTTTTGTGAACAAGGACATACGGATCTATTGTCGATCCTGTAAAGTATGTCAAGAAGTCAAATCCAAAGGTCCTCGTCATGCTGCGCCTATTCAGGCTGCAGATATTCCTATTCGTCCATTCCAGAAAATGGCGATAGACATCATTGGTCCATTCAAGATCAAATCTGCTAGAGGACATCAGTTTATCTTAACGTGTGTAGACATGTGCACACGTTGGCCAGAGGCTATCCCTCTAAAGAGCATTACTACCGCTGACATTGCAGATGCTCTTTGGCTTATATTTTCTCGGCTGGGATTCCCCGGAGAAATATTATCAGATCATGGCACCCAACTGATATCGGATACCATGTCTCAAGTAATGTCTACTCTACAGATAGAGAGATCTTTGAGTAGCATCTATCATCCTATGTCCAATGGGATGGTCGAGCGACTAAATAGAACACTTAAGAACTTATTAGGGAAGATAACTGAGGATCATCCTCAGGATTGGGATAGGGTTTTACCCGCGGCCCTCTTCGCGTACAGAGAGGTCCCCAATGAACATACAGGGTTTTCGCCCTTTGAACTTGTCTTTGGCGCGCGACCGCGCGGCCCAATGTCTTTGCTGCATGATCTTATAACAGCTGACAATATTGACGATGACACAAAATCTTCTTACGAGTATGTCATCGCGCTGAGACAAAAGATTATCGAAGCATGCAAATTGGCAACGTCCTCTTCTGAATTTGCTAAGCAGAAGGCAAGACAATTTGCTAATAAGAAGAGAACTTTACGACAACTTTGTCCTGGTGACAAAGCATTTGTTTTGCTACCTTGTCGTGAAAATAGACTCCTTATTAGTTGGAAAGGTCCGTACGATATAATATCGAAAATTTCAGATGTTGACTACATCGTCGATATTAACGGGAAGCATAAAACCTTCCACATCAATATGCTTACGGAGTTCCATGAACGTCCTGACTATCTACAGCCTATTTTCCAGGCAACGGACGATTCTCATGTCAAACATGGTCATTACTCATCACTGTCTGTAATACAGGATGAGGAAACAAGTTTTTCGGATGTTAATCTCCCGCTTCCAATGATCCCACTTCATTCTAGTGAATCATGGAAAGACGTTACTGTTTCTCCTGATTTGTCTCTAGGAGAACGGCGACAAGTTTCGTCTATGTTACAAACATTTCAGGATGTCCTCACTGACATCCCTGGACAAACTCATGTCATTGAGCATGACATTGTTCTAACTGAACATACTCCAATTAGGGTTAGGCCTTATCCTATCCCTATACATTTCCAAACACAGGTTGAAAAGGAGTTGGATGAAATGATAGATTTACAAATAATCGAACCATCCACTTCTGCATATTCTTCGCCGATGGTTATTGTTCGAAAAAAAGACAATAACATACGTCTTTGCGTTGACTATCGCAAATTGAATCAAGTTACGAAGTTCGATGCTGAACCTATGCCTTTACTAGAAGAGTTACTTACTCGTCTTTCTAAATCGCATTTTTTCACTAAACTTGATTTGTCTAAAGGATATTGGCAAGTTCCATTATCCGAACGCGCCAAACCTCTTACCGCTTTCTCTACTCCCAGAGGCCTTTTCCAATGGAATTTTATGCCTTTCGGCCTTATGAACGCACCAGCTACATTTGTACGCATGATGCGTCGAATCCTATCGTATCGGTCAGATGTCATTGCTTATCTAGACGACATCTGTCTTTTCAGCGATACTTGGGAAGATCACTATTCAGGGTTAGTTGAATTATTATCAACTCTGCGTGAGTATAACCTGACAGCAAAACCATCTAAAGCTTGTATTGGCTTTAGCGAAATTGCTTTCTTAGGCCATCGAGTAGGTCACGGTTTCTTGAAGACAGAAGACCATAATATCACTAAGATACTTAACATCTCTATCCCTAGGACTAAAAAGCAAGTGCGAAGTCTTTTAGGTCTCATACAATTTTATGGACGTTTCATTCCGAATCTGTCCTCTATCATGGCACCTCTCTCTACACTATTAAAGAAAGGGTCGCCTAACATGGTTCACTGGTCTCATGAATGCCAATCTTCACTAGAGAAGATCAAAACTATGTTTTCATCACCACCTATTTTAGTGTTACCTACAACAGATAAGACATTTGTTCTTCGTAGTGACGCTTCATCCACTGGGATTGGAGCGGCACTAATGCAAGAGTACTCTGGAACTCTGCATCCTGTAATGTACATATCCAGAAAACTTAATGCTGCAGAAAGGAATTACTCGGTTTTAGACCGCGAATTATTGGCAATGGTTTGGTCAATTCTCAAACTCCAAAGATTCCTTCTGGGCGCGCATTTCGTAGTGGAAACTGACCAAAAAGCTCTTACGGCTATCCAAAGTAAGAACTTGAAGAGCTCGAGATCAACTCGATACGCAATCGCTCTTCAACCTTTTCATTTTTCGGTACGAGCTATCCGTGGTTCAGAAAATGTGATGGCGGACATTCTGTCCAGATGCCCACATGATGCCACTTAACTGTTAAATATTGGATCTTTTTAATATGTATAACTTTACAACAGTTATTTTTTGTTTCTTTACTAAGATACACATTTGTAATTTAATAATAGAATGATGGTATCGCTACTTAGCGGTTTATTGATGTTAATTCACCGCTGTTCTTTGATGATTGTTTCTTCATAAATCATAAATTTAAGATTGTAGTGTGAATTTTTGGTATGCATTGTATAATTAACAGAATTGTATTATACGTACATCACACCTTCCTGGAAACATTTATTCGTAGGGAAACAATTTCTCTCAGATTTTGAGATATATATTCTCACCAGTCATATTGGGAATTATAGTTATTCCTGATATTTTCATCTGCGCAGTATTCTTGCGTTGTGAGCCTATTCTACGGTGCTCCTAGATGTATTTAAAAAAAAAAAATTTTTTTTTTTTTTTCCCGGGAGGTGTGGTAAGACTGTAAAGGGCAATTTTTACTATCTTGCAATATAATACATTTATATTCTTATTATGTTCGCAAATATTTTGTAAGCAAAGTATTTCCTTTTTTAAGTGCTTAAGGAGAAGTCATTTTTGGGTTGCTTCCCTTGAAAATAGTTCTGTCATCTTCGATCGGACTCCGCAGACGACTCTAGGCCTACTGTGATTTATTCTGTGGCTGGGTAGGAATAGATTGTTCTTGCTTCAGTATATCTATGGCCTGAATTTATACGTAGTGTTTGTATGAGTAGGACGAGTCTGTCTTATATATGGATATCTTTGCATTTCTAAGTCGAACTAATTTGGTTGTCGCTAGAAAAGGTCAAAGGCTATGCAGCGGAAGTATCGCTAGCAAGGGGTGTGATCCATGGCTGTCATCCTGTGAGGATGCCGAGTTTTGTTGTAGCAGGCTTTTTGCCGAAATAGTGATCTATATATGGATGGGGAAAAGTGATAATCATTTAGACATGTTGTATGTACTTTACCCCAGTGTTTATTCTCTTTTGCCAAGGAATGGCAAAGTTATATTTCGCATAAAAAGGTAAAACCACAATTTATTATGAACTTGGGCTTCGCCATCGTTGTTGATAAGCAGATGCACAGTGGTACTTTTAAAAAGAATATCCATTCAAAGGAAGAAGACATTCCTATGTATCAGCACTGGATTGTATGATATTATTCAATTACCTCTATGAGAGAAGCTATGAAGAAATGAGGACATTTAATGAATGACTAATTTTGGTCTATATTCTATAGTGAGTGAAGCTCACGAGAGAGAGAACAGCCATGTTGAAATTCATATACTTTGTATTTATCGCTCGATGAACCAAGAGATCACTGCTACATGTGAGAACCCATGTCTGGGATTCCTATATTATGAAATATATATATATTGAACTTTACGTGAAGGAATATTCGCTAGACGAGGTTAGGTCTAGGAGCCTTCCTATGTATTGGTTATGGTCTGACGTGCCCAGTCAGTAAAGCCAGATGATTTACATGATGGAACGCTGAATGCTTATTTACGAATGCTCCATTATGATATTTGCCAAGCATGAATGCTAACTTAAGATGATATTCCTGTGATCAACATTATGCTGTCTATGTCGACATTTGTTCCTGTAACCATACACGTACTGTCCAAGTGTGCGTCCCATTAAATGTTATAAAAAGACCACCGTAGTTCCAGTACTTCTTGAATTCGAACAGTGTGAGTATGAGTGATGTACTACCAACCTGTCAACTCTATCGAATCATTCTACCATTCGCGTACTGACATTCAGATACACACTCATTGTTTACACTCACATTCTTGTCGGAGCCTCATCACGTTCCAGGACAAGATGACCTGTATGACCAAAACTGTGCTGGGTTTGATGAGTTGACAATCGTTACACTTTACTACACCAGTCCCAACATCTACATTTATCCACTGGTGGACATTCACATCATTTAACAAATAAAGCATGATTCAACAACCAGTAGCCAGTATGAGTTAACAACTACACAAAGAGCTTAACAGACATCTGTAATCTTGAGCACGTTTGACTGTCTGGAAATTTTCACAGTTTCGACATCTGTAATCTTGAGTACGTTCGGTTGTCTGACAATTTCACGGTTTCGACATCAGTAATCTTGAGTACGTTCGGCTGTCTGACAATTTTCACGGGTTTGACATCTGTAATCTGGAGTGCGTTTGACTGTCTGGCAATTTTCACGGTTTCGACATCTGTAATCTGGAGTGCGTTCGGTTGTCTGTCAATTTCACAGGTTCGACATCAGTAAAGTTCATGAATCCTGAATATGACGAATATGTTTGACTGTCGGCAATTTCACGGTTTCGACCTCTGGAAAGTTCATAAATCCTGAATATGTTATGACGAATATGTTTGTCTGTCGGCAATTTCACGGTTTCGACCTCTGGAAAGTTCATAAATCCTGAATATGTTATGACGAATATGTTTGTCTGTCGGCAATTTCACGGTTTCGACCTCTGGAAAGTTCATAAATCCTGAATATGTTATGACGAATATGTTCGTTTGTCGGCAATTTCACGGTTTCGACCTCTGGAAAGTTCATAAATCCTGGTCGCGGCAACCACTTCACCACCACCCACATGTCACAGCGTATTTGCCGTCATCACATCTCTCAATCTTGTGAGACGGCACCAGTTCACCACCTACGTGTCACAGCGTAGTTGTTATTTTTGTGTTTCTTTTGTGTTACCACAAGGTAACAACCTACTCTGATTGGCCTAAGTCTTTGTGATCGTATATAGTGGAGTGTTTAGTGGTAGACAGTGGTGAGTGAATGATGAGACAAATTTCAACCTCAACGCCTTGAGTAATGAATTCAGAATACGACACGAACTGAGGTACCCACTGGAAGACAGTCTCTTTTGAAAGGTTAAAACTGTTCTTTAATATGATTCCAATTTACAAGTTTCCCTGCTTCATAATCTGACAAGTATCGTTCTAACATTGGACCGTCATTTCTTAGACAGAGTTAACTTTCGGGATCGTCTTGCAAAAACGTTCCCAATTCATTGTCTGACCTTCGAGGACCTTTTTTTGACTTCCTTGCATTCTAACGCTCTTCTTTAAAACGGACTCATCCATTTTACTTATTTTTCTGCTTGACCAAACCTTTGTAGTACTTCACTGTAAGCTAGATGGTCATAACAGTTGTGATTACAATTGTTGGTTTTCTCTCAAAGTTCCTTCATTCCCTTGATTTGACTCTTCTCCTTGGGATCAAAAGAAGCGCCCTTCCAGCTCAGTGGTCATCTTGGAAGCGCTCTCCGTGTGTGACTGTGACGTCAACCTAGTTGATCCGTATGACGTCGTTTGTCTCCCGAATCCTTTTCCGTAACTCGCATCGAGAGTATTTATTTACTTCTTCCTAGTCGGTCCATTATTCTCTTATTTTACGTCATTTTAACTTGTATGTCACTGCTCCTGTGACACTTTCACAACAAAAGATTTCATTAAAGAAATAGGAAAAACCATAAAAATTTCCATATTTCAAGCGGCCCACCAACAATCTCTCAACTGTCCCCCAGTGGACCACGAGTGACATCTTTTGCCCACCCATGATATAGATCAATAGTTTCTCATACGGTGAGCAGCGGCACACTGGTGTGCAGCGAGAGAGCCAGAGGGGTAATTTCGGAATGAACGTCACTGAACGCACAGAATATTCACTTGCAGTTATTGCGTTATTTCCCTTCATATTCTGTGTTGAATATTCAGAGACGTTCATTCCGATATTACCAAATATATATTGTAATAGAATGTGAATACAGTCAATGTAGTGTAAAATACGATAAATTTACGGTTAATTACACGAGATTCCATTCAATAGAACACAGGTGTGCCGCAACAGAAATTGGCATTTGTAAGTGTGCCACAGTCCGAATAAGTTAGAGAAACTATGATCTAGAATCTAGAGCAGCTGTAGACACCCCATGAGCTATCAGGATCTACCTAATTATCTACCTTGATAAAATCAAGTCTGTTTTCATGTGTCAGAGTATCTGGAATTAGGAATACGTTTCAGCTTATATGTAACTCCCTATCTCTGCTGCACGATGTTTTCTGCTATACCATTAACAGAGCGGTGGAAAATTAAAACTAAACATTTTACCGAATGTTAACTTCACTTCAAGCAACAACTCGCTTTCTGTTTTTTTGCAGTTCAGGAATAAAGTGAGTTATAATACGATAGCTTGAGAGTTTTCATTTGGAATGTTATAAAAGTACCTTTTAACCTGGGGGGCGCCGCATTTTTAAGTACCGGCGAGAGAGGGCTTGTCCGAAATTTACCTAGGTTGATAATTCTTTTATTTCCCTCCCCCCTCCGTCACCTTGAGATCTACTAAAATTATCCACCGGTATCTAACGGTAGACCACGATCGAAAGGTTGCCGACCCGTGATCTAGAGTACGTTCACCAAGAAAAAATAAAGAATTGCAAGCAATTTGAATAAATTCGTTTTCATGTTTTTTAATGTGTAGAATATATGGAATATGGTGCTGATCTGTGCAACACAAATAGACAATTTACACAGCTGAAGTCTACAACTCTACAATGGTTGCGCTGAACACTGGCTTGATCCGTCGGACCCACAAATTCACTATAACACACGTGTACTCTTCAATTATACAGTTAGGCCCCCTGATTATCTTTGACCCAGTCCTAGGTCGAAGCCCGATCAATCACGGCACAGTTATACGCCAAATCTCATTATGTTCGCTTAAACTTCTCTTTAAAATAACGATTGGATGGGTGTAGCGCTAAACCAATTGCCGTAGCTGCGAAAAGGGGTACAGGAAAATTAGAAATTGTGGTGCAGGGTAGGTTTCAGCACTCCCCTGAGTAAGCTAACGTAAGCTAATCCCATTGTAGATACTACTCGAAAGTAGTCTCATTACATCACCTGCCGTATGGGAGTAAAAGGTAGTCCCATAGCAGATACGTAAGGGAGTGAAGTGTTTGAGACAACCATATTAAGTCCAGCATCGAGAGGTGGGGTGGCCAATTCCCTTCCTCGATGCCTTTTTCTTTCCTAACTCACAGAGCAGTCATGTACCCATTTACAGCTGGGTAGGCAGGAGCGTGTCATAGTGTAATTGGAACCCGGCACCATTGCCGAGAGAGACCAATGCTCTAACCACTCTGTCAATCGGACGTAGAGGATGTTCTTCTTCGTTTCCCTGTTCGTTCCTTATGGAGCATAGGATCACCTCTACAGCTGTTAGCCTTACAGGAACCTTGCGCTAAAGCTTTCATGCGCGCGTGCAGCAGTAGTTTTGGTAGCAATTCATTTTAAATGATGAGGGGAGCAAACTCATGCACAACCTCATATTAGTCGCTTCTGATGTAGCAGTTTCTTCCTTTGTTTCTTCAGAACCCCCCACCCCCCCTGGAACTACACGGGTCCTATGTTATTTAATTACTGATTAATAATAGCTCAATCAGTCATAACTGACTATGGGAATGCGCCCCTGAGGTGACAGCCCTGAGCTGTTTATTTTCCTGGTGCTCCTCCTTTCGACGTTTTCTCCTCTCTTCTGTCTGTTGTCTGAGCTTCTTTTCGCCCAATCTGACGTGGGGCCGTAAATAGCACCGCCACTTGGTGCGATTGGCAGCTTCATCCTCCCACATTGCTGGATTTATATCCAGTGCCCCCATGTCTCTCTTGCACACATCTTTGAACCTCAGCTGCTGTCGCCGCTCTGTTGTTTTGCCATCTGCTAGTTGCCCGTAGAAGATATCTTTAGGGATGTGACCATCTTCCATGCGGCGGACATGGCCAAGCCAGCGTAATTACTGATTATTAGAAATGGATTTATATTAAAGGAGCCGACACTTGAAGATTAAAAATAGACACGTTACTTATTCTACTACTTCTTCTTCTTCTTTAAGTACTATGTCTAGTGGCGTAGGTGATCATGTCTTTCTACAACTTCCTGTCTCTAGTACTGTTTATGAATTCTGTTGTTGCCCTCTTTCCATGTCATGACGTCAGACTGCCCAGTCTATTATCTCGTTGCCGTCTTGAGTATATTTTTTTTCTAAATCTGTTCTTGCTGTCACAGTATATGTCAGCTTTTTTTCTTTTAATAACATGCCCAAAGGTTATGGGACAGAAGAGCCAAATTATCTGCAAAATCTAGATCATCAAGCTGTTTAGTCAGACTTCCCTGCATTCCATTTCTGTTGTGTGACATCGATGTTTTCACATCCCAATTCAAGAAAAGAAATGTAGGCAAGAGGCATCCCTGTCGCTCTCCAGGTCGTAATCCAAACGGGCCCGTAACCGTTATCAGATACAAGAGAAAATGAAAATACTCGGTAATAGGTGACAGCAAGTAGGTCTAATAATACACAGGCAAAAGACAAAGATAATGAGAATAAATGCAAGAAATTATAAAAAGGTTTAACTTGAAGAAACACCTCTACAAGATGTAGAATCATAAACCTATCTTGGCAGCAATATGTGACAAAAATTGAGGGACAGACAATTATATCAAAATAAGAGTACAAAAAGCAATTAGAACTTTCATTGCATTGGGAAACATGTGGAGATCAAGAGAAATAAAGTCCAACACTAAAATAAGAATCTTCAACTCAAATGTCAAGTTACTCCTATAGTATGGTTCTGAAACAATGAGAACAACAAAAACAACCAAAAAGCTACCGACATTCATAAATGGGTGCCTGGTTAGAATATAAGGATTGAAATGGTATGACAAGGTCACCAATGTCAAACTGATGACAAGAACCAGACATATGCCAGTGGAACAAGAGATGACAAGAACCAGACAAATGCCAGTGGAACAAGAGATGACAAGAACCAGACAAATGCCAGTGGAACAAGAGATGACAAGAATCAGACAAGTACCAGTGGAACAAGAGATGAATAAGAGATGACAAGAACCAGACAAGTGCCAGTGAAACAAGAGATGACAAGAACCAGACAAGTACCAGTGGAACAAGAGATGACAAGAACCAGACAAGTACCAGTGGAACAGGAAATGAGAAGAAGACACTGGTGGCGGATAGGAGACACTATTAAAGAAATCTGCTGATAGTATTACAAGGCAGTCCTTATTCCTGAATCCCCAAGGAAAGAGAGGCTGAGGTCGACCAACAAAAACATGGAGAAAAGTCCTGGAGACAGAAGTGAACATCATGGGGAAGACATGTAAAGAACTTGAGCTTACGGCACGTAAAAGTAAAGTTTAGGCATGTGTTTTTTGAAGGCCTATGCTCTATGGGTATTGATTGATTGATTGATTGAACGTGCCAACAGAAAGTGGATTGCTTCCTTCTTTTGTAAGTAATACGTTTTCTTTGTGCACTCCCTTCTTTTAGGACAATCTCATGACTGTTTTTAACTGTCCGCAGTATGCGTAACATTGTTCTGTAAAACCGATACTGAAATAAGGGGAAACATTGCAAGACGTTCTACTCGTACTTATTCGTCAATTTTCACTATATTAACATAATATTAACAACTTCATACCATCTCAACTGTGTACTAATATAAATTAGGCCAGCTTACATAGTTAAAATGTGACCTTTAATGAATTGCTAAGAACAACGAAAATTCACACTGCGGTCCTGCGTGTCCAACTCAAAGAGTAAAGTCTACTCAACCAAAACATCTTAGTTTGTGTGGACAACTGCGGCATTAGGGGAATACAAATTAAAATTCTGATGAGAACACAAACAATAGTCTCCATGTTGCTTTAAATCGTGTGATTTCTTAAAATAACTCGCGTAAACCATTGTTTAAGACTAGTTTTTTTTTTTTAAAGAGACTAGTAGAAGAAAAAACTAGGCCTCGAAATTGAAGCCCTAGTATTAAAGTACAATCATGAATCAAAACAACTTCCTAGTAAATAACAACGACGTCAAGGGGGATTCCAGAGGAATCACCTCGTCCGGTAGGGGGAGCATCATGTTCTACATGTGATATCCGACCGTCATCAAGCTGCTGTTAGCAAAATTAGAAGTTATGATAACTTAAATATAGTAACGTGGAATGTGAGGACACTAACGCAGACTGGAAAATTAGATAACATCACGATGGAAATGGAAAGAATGCATGTAAATGTATTATTGCTACGAGTATGTGAAATGCGATACACCGGAACAGGTGAAATGTATTCTGACAATTACAAAATAATTTATTCTGGAGGAAATAAACATGAAAGAGAAGTAGGCATAATATTGATGCAGAAAGGGCAAGAACAGTAAAGGGATTTTGGACAATATCAGATCGAGTTTTGTTAGTTAAATTTAGTGGCAGATCAATTGATATCAATTTTATACAAATATATGCCCCAACAGCAGATAGTACAGAAGAAGAAATAGATACATTTTACAATGAACTTGATATGGCAATGACTCAGTGTAAATTTCATGAGACAACTGTTATACTTGTAGACTTCAATGCAGAGGTTGGAAATGAAAAAAAGTGGATGATGTGACTCGCGGTTATGGCCTGAGAGAAAGAAATGAAAGAAGTAACAGACTGATAGAGTGGGCAAGAGCGCATGATATGGTAGTAGAAAACTCCTGGTTTAAGCAGCATCCTAGATGCCTTTGGACGTGGAAAAGTCCAGGGAAAATGTTCAAAATGAGATTGACTACATACTAATATGCAGAAGATTTAGAAACAGTTTAAAATCCGTGAAAACTAGGCCAGGAGCAGACTGTAGCAGTGGTCATGTACCATAAATAGGAAAATTTAGAATAAAATTGAAGAAAGTAAAGCGAGCTTCAAACCAAGTTAAACTTAGCCTTACGTAAATCTGATAAGGAAATTAATGAAATATGCAGCATTACAATACAGAATAGGTACAATGCAATAGAAAACATGCAGAGTATAGATGAACAGTGGGAAATGCTAAAGGAATCAATACATCAAACATCAAAAGAAATCGTACCAGAAGTAAAGAGGACTGCAAAGAAGAAGTGGATGACAGATGACATTTTAAAACTGATGGATGCAAGAAGGAACGAACGAACGAACGAACTTTATTTTCGAAGGGTTAAGAATTTGGCGCGCAGGCCCGTCTAACATTCTGCCCTTCCACTCTCACTTATCTTGCATACTGTATCCTTTCATTCCCACATGTTACTTTAAGCATTAATTTAAAGGCATACAACATTATAAAGTTAACATAATGTTATGATTAAAATTCATAACACGCCGGTCGATATCAAAATGGTTCGAGAAGTATTCATATTTGTTTACTATAGGTAGCCCTTGGAAACAGGAAGTTACGTCATTGCTTTTGGGCTCAGTTTGCAGACGCGAAGATTGGTGTCTCCAAACGTTTACGATCGTCTGCTAGGTTCTTCTGTGTGTGTTCTTGAGGCAGGTGGAAGTGTGTTTCTGAGCTCCTGAGAATTATAGTATTTCTCTACATATTCCTTATTATTCCATCATTCGCATCATCCATTTGAATTGTCCAACATGGCCTTTGTGGTGACATTCATTTTTGGTGGCGAAGGGTTGTGTGCGTGGTCTAATAACATACTTCTATGTGGACTTGGCCTGAGTTAGCAAGACGTCTACTCATCATATTATAATAATATAAAAGACCCGCAACACATAACAGCATTCATTTACAGTATGCAATCATAATAAAAAAATGAGTAGGTTTTTTTTTTGTTTAAACAAACAAGATAGAATTGGGAGAGAAAAAAATAAAAATAAAATAAACAAAACAATAAATAAATAAATTCTTTATACCGACACTCACTCATGCGGTCAAACCGTCTACAATTAATCTGTATATTTGAATGTGTCATCAATCATCAATACAAAAATTACATAAACACATTCTCGCTTATATCCATACATTCTTGGTGGAAAATGAAATAATAATAATAACACTTTCTTACTCACGTCTGTGGCAGGTAAAGTCTTTGAGCAGTTAAAAAAAAAAAACATTATGTATATCTGCTTTTTCTCATATACATCATCCCATTTAAGCAAACAAAAACATTCACATTTCTAAAGTACAGTGGTAAGCGGGTACATTCTCACATGCATTACATTAAAAATAATATTTTAAAGTGAATATAATCCCCAACTAACATAATTACCGATGTATGTTACGTCGGTCAGTCTCACTCAAAATAGTAACTCGCGCCAGAAAAAAAAGTGCGCAACGCACGGTGTGCATATTGCGCGGCGTGGATGTTATATAAAACGAATAGATGGCAGGGAGGATAGTGTGATTCGCTTGTATAGCTAGGCGGGGTTGTCGCACGGAAGGTCCTGTGTTCGAGTCCTGGGTAAGCCACTCACGTCTGTTGTTTTTCTGATGTCTAGTGTTCTACTTCTTTATTTCTTACAAGTCCTGAAAACATACCTTTATGTTTGTCTAATATCACTGACAAACAACATTTTTCTTTCTTATATAAGAATAAGTGTTCTTAGGTCAGTTTCCTGCGCTGATTTCAAATTTGAAATCCGTTTATCTCTATCACGTCGGGTTCTTAAGATATTTGTGAATAAATATATTTTTGGGAAACCGTTATTTGCTCCGTTTCATTTTTACTATATAACTTATTAAAAATTAATAAAATGCAAAATAATTCTACTTTTTATACTGCTAAAAGATGCATGACATATGTTATGCTATTTTTCAAATAGTTACTGTATTTTGAAATAATTCTGAGCGAAATAATGGCTTCTAGAAGTTGATGAAATTCGGCTGATCTGTTCTGTTACGTGTGCGGATATTTTACCGATCGTGTTCACCAGAAAAACTTTACACCATTACTAAAGAAAGCATTATGAACTTTATTTCGATTCGAAAGTTGATGATGCAAATAAATCTTGGAAGCCAAATGCAGTTTGTTCGACTTGTGCAAATACATTGGCAGGTTGGTTACGAAAATCGCCGAAGCATAAGTCGATGCCTTTTGGAGTGCCAGTAATATGGCGTGAACCGACAAATCACGCTACTGATTGTTCCTTCTGCTTGACAAATATCCATGGTTTCACTTTTAAAACTAGAAAGTCTGTGGTTTATCCAAATATTGAATCGGTTTCGAAACCAGTGTCTCATGATCCAATCACGTGTCCGATCCCAGTTCCACCAGAACAATATCCGTTGGACGTGAATGAACCATCAGAAAGTGATAGTTTACCTGCTTTAGAAACTAATTCTGACTCGGATTATATACCGATGAATGATGGTGTTCACTTAATTAACCATTCAGAACTTTCAGATCTAATACGTGATCTCGCTCTTACCAAAGGACAAGCGGAATTACTCGGTTCGCGACTCAAAGAATGGAATCTTTTAACGCCCAATACTCCGATATCTAAATTTCGTCATAGACACAGAGAACTTGTTCAATACTTTGAGATGGATGATGACATTTGCTATTGCAAAGATGTAAACGGTCTAATGGTGCGCCTCAGTCATGAGCACATAGTCAACGAATGGCGACTTTTCATCGACTCTTCCAAGACTAGTCTAAAAGCCGTGTTATTGCATAACGGAAATTTATTTTCATCAATTCCAGTCACCTACTCTGTTCATATGAAAGAAACTTATGACAATATGGCTATACTTCTGGCAAAAATAAAGTACAGTGACTACCAATGGCGGATTTGTGGAGACCTAAAGATCATTGCAATTCTCACGGGCATGCAGACTGGGTATACTAAATTTTGTTGCTTCCTGTGTGAATGGGACAGCCGCAACAGACAGGAACATTATGCAAGAAAGGTGTGGCCTATCAGGGATCGTATGCAGCTCGGGCATAAAAATGTAATACACGAGCCATTAATTAACAAAGACAGCATCATTTTACCACTGTTACATATAAAGTTGGGGCTCATGAAGAATTTCGCACAAGCGTTAGATAAAACGAGCAAAGCTTTCACTTATCTTCGAGAAAAGTTTCCGCAAGTTAGCGATGCTAAGATAAAGGAAGGTATCTTTGTAGGACCTCAGATTAGGAAAGTTATTGCAGACAAACAATTCGAGAACTTGTTACATGGTAGTGAACTTCGCGCATGGATGGCATTCAAATCGATCGTCGATAACTTTCTGGGAAATCACAAATCTGTCGACTATGTGCATATTGTTAAGCAGTGCATAGATGCATACAGAATTATGGGCTGTAACATGTCCCTCAAAATCCATTTCCTCGATTCGCATCTTGACTTTTTCCCTGACAACCTTGGCGAAGTCAGCGATGAACATGGAGAACGATTCCATCAAGATATCGCCGTAATGGAGTCCCGTTATCAAGGACGGTGGAGTGTGACCATGCTTGCCGATTATTGTTGGATGCTTCATCGCGATGTACCACATGCCATTCACCGACGAAAGTCGACTGCAAAGAAATTCAAGCCTACATAACTGTTATACTTCTTGTACGAGTACGAATGATGTTGTAATACTGTATGCGTTGTTAAAAAACTTCAATTGCATATTTCTAGAGATCCCGACCTGATAGAGAAAAACATAGAAATGTTAGAGAAAAAAAAAATTATTTTTTGTTAGCCAGTGTATTTATTTACTATAAAACAAATACTTTAGTTATATATACGAGGTGTGTTCAAATGAAACCCGTCCCAGTGGCTTTATAACAAATAAATGTAAGGTACATTATCAGGAGTAGTAGAATTAAATACAGCAATTGTTATGAAACAAGTACCCACTGGGGTTCTTTAGAAATAGTCACCATAGGCATTCAGACATGCATCCCACTGCTTGGGTAGACGGCGGATGCCGTCCGAGAAAAAATGGACTTTGGTTGCTTATTGAACCATTTGGTCACCGAGGCCCTGACGTCTGCATCGGAGTCGAATCGTTGTCCCTTTAGAGATTTTTTAAGGGTCCGAACAAATGAAAGTCACATGGTGACAGATTGGGGTTGTAGGCTGGGTGTGGCAGAACTTCCCACCTTTTCCTTGCTAACGCTTCCTGCACAATGTTCGCAACATGTGGACGAGCATTGTCGTGCAACAAAATCAAACACACATGCGCGAAAGCATGCCGGGTCATTTATTCTTGATGGCTGTATGCAGGTTGTCTAGAGTGTCTTTGTAGCAGATGGCATTGATGTTCACACCAGGCTCTTTAAAGTCTACCAATAGAAGCCCTTCATGGTCAAAAAATGCGGTCAGCATAACCTTACTGGCGGAAATCTGTGACTTGAATGTTTTGGGTTTTGGTGATCCGGGATGTTTCCATTGCATGCTCCCTGATTTGCTGCACGGCTCAAAGTGGTCGGCAACCACGACTCATCGCCTGCCACTATGCGCAACAGAAATGCATCACCCTCCTCTTCGTAACGCAGCAGGTGGTTCAAACTTCCTTATGGGGATCGGTCAGCATCCGTGGGACCCATTGTGAACACACCTTTCGATACTTCAGTTTCTTCCTAACCACCATTTGAACTGTCCCAAGAGTCACAGCAAATTCCTCTGCTAGCGAACGTAGGCTCCGACGACGGTCCACCCGTATTGCTGCATCAATCTCGGCGATGGCTTCTTCTGTCGCAACAATATGCACCTGACCTGGCCGCGGAAGATCTTTCGTTAACTGACGTCCTTCTCCAAACATTCGTTCGTGCCCAGTATTCCACTGTAGTCTTAGACACACTTTTGTCACCATACACTGCTTTCATTCGGCGATGAATGTCGACTAGTCGACATCCTTCGGCTGTTAGGAACTGGATCACCGCTCGCTGATCGACCTTGGACGGATTCCTTATCACACCGGCCATTATTTTAACGGTCTGCAGCACAACCAATGAATACTAGGAGAATGAACACTTACACACTTGTACATTCGTATGTGCTTATTACGTCAGATGTGACGTCATCATGCTCCTCCTACGAATGTCCACTTGGCGCAGCACGGTCGGGTTTCATTTGAACACGCCTCGTATAATTTTTTTTATATTCTTTCACGAAATTAGTAGCGCTCGACAAAGAAAAAGTGCGTAAAAATTGGTGTGCATGAGCCAATAACATAGCAAAGTGAATTGTATTTTCGGACACGGCCAGCTCTATGTAGCCCTCACCCGATGTACAAATCCTGAAAACTTGAAAATTTTTGTTAAAACCACTTATTATCAGGGAACACTCTTTGAAAACAATTCACGCACTTTCACACGAAATGTTGTCATCAAAGAACTTTTAAATTGAATCTAAAATAACATAATTCTCGCCGTGTGTACGTTGGTCACAGCTGAGGAATGGAACCGTGTTGAAAACAGCACACTATAATTAAAAACTCGTCAAGTTTGACGGGTTATTGCTAGTAATATTATTATATTACATTGATATAAACAAATATTATTCACAAAAAAAGGAGCGGAGGAGGAAAAGAAATGTTGACCTATAGATGAGATGGTGACAGGCAAATTCTGTTTCTATGGGGGTAGATAATGAGTCTTGTAGAAGTGTTTTGAGAAAGTGCCTGCTTTGTTAAGTGAATATTGTGTAGGTATCTAGCTTTTTATATGGGTGTAGTTTGTGGAAGGGCTGTTCCATAATTAGGCTCCGGAATAAGCTAGACTCTTTTTGAACAAGTCGATCCTAGGTTTGGGCAGACGTAACTGATGTAATTGTTGTCCCTCTCTTCTACTGGTTTGAAACAATGATCGTAGGCAGAAGAAGCAAGACAACGAAGAATATGATAGACTAAATAAGGAAATAGTAAACAAATGTAAAACAGCAAAAGAAGCATGGCTAAACCAGAAATGCAGAAGAGCATGAAGTGCAGAACCAAAAAGACACAAAATCTATGTCCAAGCAAATAATTGAGAAGGCAGAAGGACACAAACAGTCACTGGCTGTTTGACATCAAAAGAAGGAACATTGTTAATGGGTCATGAGAACATGATAGGAAGGTGGACAGAATACATCAAGGAGCTGTATGATGATGAAAAGACCAGATTTGAAAAACCAGGACAGTTGTGAAAGAATGTCACGGGTTTGCCCCCCATTTGCTCTGTAGTAGTGGTCAGTCAGTTGCCAAAAACCTAGAGTATCTAAAGTGGGTCTTCAAAGGTGTCTATCTTCGCACAAGATTACTCTTGACAGAAGTTGTAGATAGCAGGATAAGGATGCTTCTACCTCGAGGGAGTTTTCATAAGATATTCAGAAATCAGAGAACACATGCTGATTGAGTCCCAGCAATGTTAAACTTTGGAATCTGCCGTCAACTGTTTGTTGGAAGGATTAAACAAAAAATTTAAGTTTAAAGCTATCGATATCAGAAGAAGTTCCTTTTATTTGAAGTTCTTAGCAAGATTTGTGTTGGTAGGTCTCAGCTGTACAAGTCCTCGGCTGATTTAGTTCAGTAGAAATTCTTATTATATTTTATAGCTCTGTTTGAAGTGTATTTATTTCAGAGATTGACTGAGACATACGTGTACAGTACGTTCAAAATGATGAAATCTACGTTAAAGTTCTATATAAACAAATAACAAATTTAATAATAAATTATGTTTAACAGTTTAAAATGAATAATTCTTTTAAAAAACCGTACTCATCGCAGGGTGATTGTTATTGTAGTGAAAATTGACAGAGATACAACGGTAAAATACCTCCAAAGATAACATGTAAGGATAAAAACATAATGCGTAGGCTGCTGATAGTACATGATCGCCCAGACCGCGGGTCATCACCCTCCATAAAAATTGACTTGCTAGACAGGAGGGGAACGGCGGATAAAAAGGAAAAAAATATGACTGGAAAGATTGCGTGAGACTAGAAAGGCTAAGGAGACGCAATTGGGGGGGAAACGGAGAAAAGTCACGTTTCCCAAGTTGACATAAAGCAAGGAACTCGACAGAAGGGACCTTGGATATGTTACGCCACAGTCATTTATTGTCGCTTTTGCGATACCAAGCCTTTGATTTGAATTCATCGGCAGAACGCAGATGTTTGGAATATTACAAAAATTAAAAAGTAACTTTTTCGTAATATTAATGTTAGGAATATAAAAATTAGCTGGCCGGATGGCCCATTCTGAGCAGTGAACTAATATGTTCTTAATTTTACAGACGGATAGATAATATTGAAGATAATGACAAAAGACAGTGTTGTTCACATCAGCGACAGACTGTATGGAATAAAAAGTGTCGCTATTTGCACAAAAAAAACACGACCTCGAGACGCAGGTGTTCAAATCTACTTAGTAGGGAAGCGAAGGGACATTGGTGGGAGCTGTGTCTAAATATAACTTTTAACGACAAAATTTTGGAGGGGAGAGAAAGGTTGGTTCAAAAATCAAGTACGTTTTGAAAAAAAAAACAAGTAGAGACGGACAGACTAACAGATAAACATCCATACTTGACTGAAGCATGACTGAAATGACTTTAGGGTAGGAAATTTGAATTTGAAATAAACCTAGGCAGTGATTGGCCACAGACAATCATTTTATCGGCGCTCAGACGCGCAAGTGGGGCCATTCCTCAATAGTTGTTCGATGATAGACACAGTATTTTAAAGTGTGGTGATTTCCAAATGAAAGAAAGTGAAATAAGTTCAGGGACGCCATACTATAGCCAGCAGCTCAGCTGAGTTTTGCTAGCATTTCTGTGTTCTTTATTCATAATCTGGTAAGATTGAAATTATTTCTTTGTATATTTTGAATATTGTTTAATGTTCGAGTGATTTGATACTGCCATATCATAATCTAGCCTTACAAACAAGTAGGGATTTGCTCTAGACCCCCCGCCCAAGTCAGGGTCTAGGGACCAACAATATACATAAACTCCAGCAAGGGTTAGGAAAGACAGATCAAGTGTTGAGAATAATGAAACATATTACCTATCCACTTTTAGGGAAGGAAACTAATAAATATTTTTCAGAATCTATAGTCTGGGAGGACCTATCTGATGTAAAACCACCATGGTAAATGTGCTGTTTGGTCAGAGAGATCTGACCTGTCTGTATGATGTGGTTGTTGTGTCCGTGTTGTGTCCAGACGTGGGTAGAGAATAGAATTTTGACACATAGCCAATACTTTGATTGCAGAGCTGTGAGTTTCAGTTGTGAACAAGGCGGTGTCCATTCAGTTGGTGATTTTACTCGAGTGTATCTGTGCAGTACGTTGTGACAGAGACCACTATTATTGCCCGCCAGCACGGAGAGGTGGGACCACCAGATTTCAGCACCAGAGCTACATATGCAAGATGAGTGAGCCTCTGGTCTGCTGGAAGTTCACCAACGCCTTTTAGTTACTAATACCCCATAAAATTCCTGCAATTTACTGGACACTGTGTAGTCAATATAGACAGGTGTGATGAGGCCACCCCAACAGCACAAGCATTAACTATCCTCCCAAGTAGATGACTACTAGAACATTTTAATAAAACTAACTAGTCTAGTACTTATATATGTACACTCTTGCATTTATTATGTAACATTCCATGCATTTCTTTCATAAATTTTAAATCCTTTTTTTTTAAAAAAAAGTTCTGGTCAACATAAAAACTGATCCAGAACAAATAAATGTAATATAATTCTATCAAAAATTTTACACTCTTGAGTTAGTTCAGTGTATTATAATATTTGTTAAATATTATTAGTCTGCTTAAATATCTGTGGGTGTATCTATAACTATCACACCACATTACATATCATTACCCTAGACATTTTACATAGCTACATTCATTAAGAAAAAAAATTGAGTGTGAGGTCGTAGTGGTAGCAAGAAAGGCCTTCTGACAATTCACAACTACATTTTATCTCAGGAGCCTTCACAGCTGGCCTCATACATTACATTTAGTAATATCACCATCATACAATACCATCAAACCCACTACATACATTGGGGTCTTGTCCAGGGATAATTAGCCCAACAGTAATATTAGGATCTCCTGGTTGGAGAAATAAAATTAGGGAAAAAAATTGTGAAATTCCCTTTAAAATTAAAAGTGTCCCTGCAGATGCCCACGGCGAAACCTTTGCATGAAAACATTTTTTACTGCGTTAAGTTAGAATGCATACTAGGCCATAGATACACACAAAGCGCGGTTCTATACAACACAGTATAGATATTTATTATATATATATATATATATATATATTTATATATATACATAACTTTTCTTATGGACTATAGTCTGTATTCTAGGCCTAACCAGTAAAAAAAGTACTAATTAATTATCACTGGCTGTGAAGATTCACCAACTTTTATCTGCAGGGACACTTTTAATTTTAAAGGGAATTTCACAATTTTTTTCCCTAATTTTATTTCTCCAACCAGGAGATCCTAATATTACTGTTGGGCTAATTATCCCTGGACAAGACCCCAATGTATGTAGTGGGTTTGATGGTATTGTATGATGGTGATATTACTAAATGTAATGTATGAGGCCAGCTGTGAAGGCTCCTGAGATAAAATGTAGTTGTGAATTGTCAGAAGGCCTTTCTTGCTACCACTACGACCTCACACTCAGTTTTTTTTTCTTAATGAATGTGGCTATGTAAAATGTCTAGGGTAATGATATGTAATGTGGTGTGATAGTTATAGATACACCCACAGATATTTAAGCAGACTAATAATATTTAACAAATATTATAATACACTGAACTAACTCAAGAGTGTAAAATTTTTGATAGAATTATATTACATTTATTTGTTCTGGATCAAGTTTTATGTTGACCAGAACTTTTTTTTAAAAAAAAAGATTTAAAATTTATGAAAGAAATGCATGGAATGTTACATAATAAATGCAAGAGTGTACATATATAAGTACTAGACTAGTTAGTTTTATTAAAATGTTCTAGTAGTCATCTACTTGGGAGGATAGTTAATGCTTGTGCTGTTGGGGTGGCCTCATCACACCTGTCTATATTGACTACACAGTGTCCAGTAAATTGCAGGAATTTTATGGGGGTATTAGTAACTAAAAGGCGTTGGTGAACTTCCAGCAGACCAGAGGCTCACTCATCTTGCATATGTAGCTCTGGTGCTGAAATCTGGTGGTCCCACCTCTCCGTGCTGGCGGGCAATAATAGTGGTCTCTGTCACAACGTACTGCACAGATACACTCGAGTAAAATCACCAACTGAATGGACACCGCCTTGTTCACAACTGAAACTCACAGCTCTGCAATCAAAGTATTGGCTATGTGTCAAAATTCTATTCTCTACCCACGTCTGGACACAACACGGACACAACAACCACATCATACAGACAGGTCAGATCTCTCTGACCAAACAGCACCACCATTTACCATGGTGGTTTTACATCAGATAGGTCCTCCCAGACTATAGATTCTGAAAAATATTTATTAGTTTCCTTCCCTAAAAGTGGATAGGTAATATGTTTCATTATTCTCAACACTTGATCTGTCTTTCCTAACCCTTGCTGGAGTTTATGTATATTGTTGGTCCCTAGACCCTGACTTGGGCGGGGGGTCTAGAGCAAATCCCTACTTGTTTGTAAGGCTAGATTATGATATGGCAGTATCAAATCACTCGAACATTAAACAATATTCAAAATATACAAAGAAATAATTTCAATCTTACCAGATTATGAATAAAGAACACAGAAATGCTAGCAAAACTCAGCTGAGCTGCTGGCTATAGTATGGCGTCCCTGAACTTATTTCACTTTCTTTCATTTGGAAATCACCACACTTTAAAATACTGTGTCTATCATCGAACAACTATTGAGGAATGGCCCCACTTGCGCGTCTGAGCGCCGATAAAATGATTGTCTGTGGCCAATCACTGCCTAGGTTTATTTCAAATTCAAATTTCCTACCCTAAAGTCATTTCAGTCATGCTTCAGTCAAGTATGGATGTTTATCTGTTAGTCTGTCCGTCTCTACTTGTTTTTTTTTTTCAAAACGTACTTGATTTTTGAACCAACCTTTCTCTCCCCTCCAAAATTTTGTCGTTAAAAGTTATATTTAGACACAGCTCCCACCAATGTCCCTTCGCTTCCCTACTAAGTAGATTTGAACACCTGCGTCTCGAGGTCGTGTTTTTTTTTGTGCAAATAGCGACACTTTTTATTCCATACAGTCTGTCACTGATGTGAACAACACTGTCTTTTGTCATTATCTTCAATATTATCTATCCGTCTGTAAAATTAAGAACATATTAGTTCACTGCTCAGAATGGGCCATCCGGCCAGCTAATTTTTATATTCCTAACATTAATATTACGAAAAAGTTACTTTTTAATTTTTGTAATATTCCAAACATCTGCGTTCTGCCGATGAATTCAAATCAAAGGCTTGGTATCGCAAAAGCGACCAATAAATGACTGTGGCGTAACATATCCAAGGTCCCTTCTGTCGAGTTCCTTGCTTTATGTCAACTTGGGAAACGTGACTTTTCTCCGTTTCCCCCCCAATTGCGTCTCCTTAGCCTTTCTAGTCTCACGCAATCTTTCCAGTCATATTTTTTTCCTTTTATCCGCCGTTCCCCTCCTGTCTAGCAAGTCAATTTTTATGGAGGGTGATGACCCGCGGTCTGGGCGATCATGTACTATCAGCAGCCTACGCATTATGTTTTTATCCTTACATGTTATCTTTGGAGGTATTTTACCGTTGTATCTCTGTCAATTTCACTACAATAACATCACCCTGCGATGAGTACTGTTTTTTAAAGAATTATTCATTTTAAACTGTTAAACATAATTTATTATTAAATTTGTTATTTGTTTATATAGAACTTTAACGTAGATTTCATCATTTTGAACGTACTGTACACGTATGTCTCAGTCAATCTCTTAAATACACTCAAACAGAGCTATAAAATAATAATTAAGATTTCGCTGAACTAAATCAGCCGAGGACTTGTACGAGCTAAACTTAAATTGCATAATCCTTCACAAAAGTTGACGGCAGATACCAAAGTTAACATTGCTGGGACTCAATCAGCATTGTTCTTGATTTCTGAATATCTTATGAAAACTCCCTCGAGGTAGAAGCATCCTTATCCTGCTATCTACAACTTCTGTCAAGAGTAATCTTGTGCGAAGATAGACACCTTTGAAGACCCACATTAGATACTCTAGGTTTTGGCAACTGACTGACCACTACTACAGAGCTAATGGGGGGCAACCCGTGACATTCTTTCACAACTGTCCTGGTTATTCAAATCTGGTCTTTCATCATCATACAGCTCCTTGATGTATTCTGTCCACCTTCCTATCATGTTCTCATGACCCATTAACAATGTTCCTTCTTTTGATGTCAAACAGCCAGTGACTGTTTGTGTCCTTCTGCCTTCTCATTTATTTGCTTGGACATAGATTTTGTGTCTTTTTGGTTCTGCACTTCATGCTCTCTGCATTTCTGGTTTAGCCATGCTTCTTTTGCTGTTTTACATTTGTTTACTATTTCCTTATTTAGTCTATCATATTCTTCGTTGTCTTGCTTCTTCTTCCTACGATCATTGTTTCAAACCAGTAGAAGAGAGGGACAACAATTACATCAGTTACGTCTGCCCAAACCTAGGATCGACTTGTTCAAAAAGAGTCTAGCTTATTCTGGAGCCTAATTATGGAACAGCCTTCCACACCATATAAAAAGCTACCTACACAATATTCACTTAACAAAGCACTTTTCAAACACTTCTTCAAGACTCATTATCTACCCCCATAGAAACAGAATTTGCCTGTCACCATCTCATCTATAGGTCAACATTTCTTTTCCTCCTCCGCTCCTTTTTTGTGAATAATTTGTTTTATATCAATGTAATATTATTATATTACTAGCAATAACCCGTCAAACTTGACGAGTTTTTAATTATAGTGTGCTGTTTTCAACACGGTTCCATTCCTCAGCTGTGACCAACGTACACACGGCGAGAATTATGTTATTTTAGATTCAATTTAAAAGTTCTTTGATGACAACATTTCGTGTGAAAGTGCGTGAATTGTTTTCAAAGAGTGTTCCCTGATAATAAGTGGTTTTAACAAAAATTTTCAAGTTTTCAGGATTTGTACATCGGGTGAGGGCTACATAGAGCTGGCCGTGTCCGAAAATACAATTCACTTTGGTATGTTATTGGCTCATGCACACCAATTTTTACGCACTTTTTCTTTGTCGAGCGCTACTAATTTCGTGAAAGAATATAAAAAAAATTATACGAGGCGTGTTCAAATGAAACCCGACCGTGCTGCGCCAAGTGGACATTCGTAGGAGGAGCATGATGACGTCACATCTGACGTAATAAGCACATACGAATGTACAAGTGTGTAAGTGTTCATTCTCCTAGTATTCATTGGTTGTGCTGCAGACCGTTAAAATAATGGCCGGTGTGATAAGGAATCCGTCCAAGGTCGATCAGCGAGCGGTGATCCAGTTCCTAACAGCCGAAGGATGTCGACTAGTCGACATTCATCGCCGAATGAAAGCAGTGTATGGTGACAAAAGTGTGTCTAAGACTACAGTGAAATACTGGGCACGAATGTTTGGAGAAGGACGTCAGTTAACGAAAGATCTTCCGCGGCCAGGTCAGGTGCATATTGTTGCGACAGAAGAAGCCATCGCCGAGATTGATGCAGCAATACGGGTGGACCGTCGTCGGAGCCTACGTTCGCTAGCAGAGGAATTTGCTGTGACTCTTGGGACAGTTCAAATGGTGGTTAGGAAGAAACTGAAGTATCGAAAGGTGTGTTCACAATGGGTCCCACGGATGCTGACCGATCCCCATAAGGAAGTTTGAACCACCTGCTGCGTTACGAAGAGGAGGGTGATGCATTTCTGTTGCGCATAGTGGCAGGCGATGAGTCGTGGTGCCACCACTTTGAGCCGTGCAGCAAATCAGGGAGCATGCAATGGAAACATCCCGGATCACCAAAACCCAAAACATTCAAGTCACAGATTTCCGCCAGTAAGGTTATGCTGACCGCATTTTTTGACCATGAAGGGCTTCTATTGGTAGACTTTAAAGAGCCTGGTGTGAACATCAATGCCATCTGCTACAAAGACACACTAGACAATCTGCATACAGCCATCAAGAATAAATGACCCGGCATGCTTTCGCGTGGTTTGATTTTGTTGCACGATAATGCTCGTCCACATGTTGCGAACATTGTGCAGGAAGCGTTAGCAAGGAAAAGGTGGGAAGTTCTGCCACACCCAGCCTACAACCCCAATCTGTCACCATGTGACTTTCATTTGTTCGGACCCTTAAAAAATCTCTAAAGGGACAACGATTCGACTCCGATGCAGACGTCAGGGCCTCGGTGACCAAATGGTTCAATAAGCAACCAAAGTCATTTTTCTCGGACGGCATCCGCCGTCTACCCAAGCAGTGGGATGCATGTCTGAATGCCTATGGTGACTATTTCTAAAGAACCCCAGTGGGTACTTGTTTCATAACAATTGCTGTATTTAATTCTACTACTCCTGATAATGTACCTTACATTTATTTGTTATAAAGCCACTGGGACGGGTTTCATTTGAACACACCTCGTATATATAACTAAAGTATTTGTTTTATAGTAAATAAATACACTGGCTAACAAAAAATAATTTTTTTTTCTTTCTCTAACATTTCTATGTTTTTCTGGTCAATTTTAATGCGCTGTTTTCAAATCTGCAAACCGTTTTTCTCTATCAGGTCGGGATCTCTAGAAATATGCAATTGAAGTTTTTTAACAACGCATACAGTATTACAACATCATTCGTACTCGTACAAGAAGTATAACAGTTATGTAGGCTTGAATTTCTTTGCAGTCGACTTTCGTCGGTGAATGGCATGTGGTACATCGCGATGAAGCATCCAACAATAATCGGCAAGCATGGTCACACTCCACCGTCCTTGATAACGGGACTCCATTACGGCGATATCTTGATGGAATCGTTCTCCATGTTCATCGCTGACTTCGCCAAGGTTGTCAGGGAAAAAGTCAAGATGCGAATCGAGGAAATGGATTTTGAGGGACATGTTACAGCCCATAATTCTGTATGCATCTATGCACTGCTTAACAATATGCACATAGTCGACAGATTTGTGATTTCCCAGAAAGTTATCGACGATCGATTTGAATGCCATCCATGCGCGAAGTTCACTAAATTCTTCATGAGCCCCAACTTTATATCTGGTAAAATGATGCTGTCTTTTGTTAACCACTGTATTACATTTTTATGCCCCGCCATCCCTTGGTAGTCACAAAATTTAGTGTACGTGAGAATTTATCTTTTTGCCAGAACTGTATTTTTTGCCATATTGTCATAAGTTTCTTTCATATGAACAGAGTAGGTGACTGGAATTGATGAAAATAAATTTCCGTTATGCAATAACACGGCTTTTAGACTAGTCTTGGAAGAGTCGATGAAAAGTCGCCATTCGTTGACTATGTGCTCATGACTGAGGCGCACCATTAGACCGTTTACATCTTTGCAATAGCAAATGTCATCATCCATCTCAAAGTATTGAACAAGTTCTCTGTGTCTATGACGAAATTTAGATATCGGAGTATTGGGCGTTAAAAGATTCCATTCTTTGAGTCGCGAACCGAGTAATTCCGCTTGTCCTTTGGTAAGAGCGAGATCACGTATTAGATCTGAAAGTTCTGAATGGTTAATTAAGTGAACACCATCATTCATCGGTATATAATCCGAGTCAGAATTAGTTTCTAAAGCAGGTAAACTATCACTTTCTGATGGTTCATTCACGTCCAACGGATATTGTTCTGGTGGAACTGGGATCGGACACGTGATTGGATCATGAGACACTGGTTTCGAAACCGATTCAATATTTGGATAAACCACAGACTTCTAGTTTTAAAAGTGAAACCATGGATATTTGTCAAGCAGAAGGAACAATCAGTAGCGTGATTTGTCGCTTTACGCCATATTACTGGCACTCCAAAAGACATCGACTTATGCTTCGGCGATTTTCGTAACCAACCTGCCAATGTATTTGCACAAGTCGAACAAACTGCATTTGGCTTCCAAGATTTATTTGCATCCTCAACTTTCGAATGGAAATAAAGTTCATATGCTTTCTTTAGTAATGGTGTAAAGTTTTTTCTGGTGAACACGATCGGTAAAATATCCGCACACGTAACAGAACAGATCAGCCGAATTTCTACAACTTCTAGAAGCCATATTTCGCTCAGAATTATTTCAAAATACAGTAACTATTTGAAAAATAGCATAACATATGTCATGCATCTTTTAGCAGTATAAAAAGTAGAATTATTTTGCATTTTATTAATTTTTAATAAGTTATATAGTAAAAAGGAAACGGAGCAAATAACGGTTTCCCAAAAATATATTTATTCACAAATATCTTCAGAACCCGATGTGATAGAGATAAACGGATTTCAAATTTGACATCAGCGCAGGAAACTGACCTAAGAACACTTATTCTTATATAAGAAAGAAAAATGTTGTTTGTCAGTGATATTAGACAAACATAAAGGTATGTTTTCAGGCACTTGTAAGAAATAAAGAAGTAGAACACTAGACATCAGAAAAACAACAGACGTGAGTGGCTTACCCAGGACTCGAACACAGGACCTTCCGTGCGACAACCCCGCCTAGCTATACAAGCGAATCACACTATCCTCCCTGCCATCTATTCGTTTTATATAACATCCACGCCGCGCAATATGCACACCGTGCGTTGCGCACTTTTTTTTCTGGCGCGAGTTACTATTTTGAGTGAGACTGACCGACGTAACATACATCGGTAATTATGTTAGTTGGGGATTATATTCACTTTAAAATATTATTTTTAATGTAATGCATGTGAGAATGTACCCGCTTACCACTGTACATTAGAAATGTGAATGTTTTTGTTTGCTTAAATGGGATGATGTATATGAGAAAAAGCAGATATACATAATGTTTTTTTTTTTAACTGCTCACAGACTTTACCTGCCACAGACGTGAGTAAGAAAGTGTTATTATTATTATTTCATTTTCCACCAAGAATGTATGGATATAAGCGAGAATGTGTTTATGTAATTTTTGTATTGATGATTGATGACACTATCTAGTCTTTGTTTAAACAAAAAAAAAACCTACCTCATTATTTTTATTATTCAAATATACAGATTAATTGTACAGAGTGTCCGGTATAAAATTGTAGATTTTTTTTCTCTCCCAATTTTTTAAACAAAAAAAAACCTACTCATTTTTTTATTATGATTGCATACTGTAAATGAATGCTGTTATGTGTTGCGGGTCTTTTATATTATTATAATATGATGAGTAGACGTCTTGCTAACTCAGGCCAAGTCCACATAGAAGTATGTTATTAGACCACGCACACAACCCTTCGCCACCAAAAATGAATGTCGCCACAAAGGCCATGTTGGACAATTCAAATGGATGATGCCAATGATGGAATAATAAGGAATATGTAGAGAAATACTATAATTCTCAGGAGCTCAGAAACACACTTCCACCTGCCTCAAGAACACACACAGAAGAACCTAGCAGACGATCGTAAACGTTTGGAGACACCAATCTTCGCGTCTGCAAACTGAGCCCAAAAGCAATGACGTAACTTCCTGTTTCCAAGGGCTACCTATAGTAAACAAATATGAATACTTCTCGAACCATTTTGATATCGACCGGCGTGTTATGAATTTTAATCATAACATTATGTTAACTTTATAATGTTGTATGCCTTTAAATTAATGCTTAAAGTAACATGTGGGAATGAAAGGATACAGTATGCAAGATAAGTGAGAGTGGAAGGGCAGAATGTTAGACGGGCCTGCGCGCCAAATTCTTAACCCTTCGAAAATAAAGTTCGTTCGTTCGTTCGTTCCTTCTTGCATCCATCAGTTTTAAAATGTCATCTGTCATCCACTTCTTCTTTGCAGTCCTCTTTACTTCTGGTACGATTTCTTTTGATGTTTGATGTATTGATTCCTTTAGCATTTCCCACTGTTCATCTATACTCTGCATGTTTTCTATTGCATTGTACCTATTCTGTATTGTAATGCTGCATATTTCATTAATTTCCTTATCAGATTTACGTAAGGCTAAGTTTAACTTGGTTTGAAGCTCGCTTTACTTTCTTCAATTTTATTCTAAGTTTTCCTATTAATGGTACATGACCACTGCTACAGTCTGCTCCTGGCCTAGTTTTCACAGATTTTAAACTGTTTCTAAATCTTCTGCATATTAGTATGTAGTCAATCTCATTTTGAACTTTTTCCCTGGACTTTTCCACGTCCAAAGGCATCTAGGATGCTGCTTAAACCAGGAGTTTTCTACTACCATATCATGCGCTCTTGCCCACTCTATCAGTCTGTTACTTCTTTCATTTCTTTCTCTCAGGCCATAACCGCGAGTCACATCATCCACTTTTTTTCATTTCCAACCTCTGCATTGAAGTCTACAAGTATAACAGTTGTCTCATGAAATTTACACTGAGTCATTGCCATATCAAGTTCATTGTAAAATGTATCTATTTCTTCTTCTGTACTATCTGCTGTTGGGGCATATATTTGTATAAAATTGATATCAATTGATCTGCCACTAAATTTAACTAACAAAACTCGATCTGATATTGTCCAAAATCCCTTTACTGTTCTTGCCCTTTCTGCATCTAATATTATGCCTACTTCTCTTTCATGTTTATTTCCTCCAGAATAAATTATTTTGTAATTGTCAGAATACATTTCACCTGTTCCGGTGTATCGCATTTCACATACTCGTAGCAATAATACATTTACATGCATTCTTTCCATTTCCATCGTGATGTTATCTAATTTTCCAGTCTGCGTTAGTGTCCCTCACATTCCCACGTTACTATATTTAAAGTTATCATAACTTCTAATTTTGCTAACAGCAGCTTGATGACGGTCGGATATCACATGTAGAACATGATGCTCCCCCTACCGGACGAGGTGATTCCTCTGGAATCCCCCTTGACATCGTTGTTATTTACTAGGAAGTTGTTTTGATTCATGATTGTACTTTAATACTAGGGCTTCAATTTCGAGGCCTAGTTTTTTCTTCTACTAGTCTTTTAAAAAAAAAAAAAAAAAAAAAAAAACTAGTCTTAAACAATGGTTTACGCGAGTTATTTTAAGAAATCACACGATTTAAAGCAACATGGAGACTATTGTTTGTGTTCTCATCAGAATTTTAATTTGTATTCCCCTAATGCCGCAGTTGTCCACACAAACTAAGATGTTTTGGTTGAGTAGACTTTACTCTTTGAGTTGGACACGCAGGACCGCAGTGTGAATTTTCGTTGTTCTTAGCAATTCATTAAAGGTCACATTTTAACTATGTAAGCTGGCCTAATTTATATTAGTACACAGTTGAGATGGTATGAAGTTGTTAATATTATGTTAATATAGTGAAAATTGACGAATAAGTACGAGTAGAACGTCTTGCAATGTTTCCCCTTATTTCAGTATCGGTTTTACATAACAATGTTACGCATACTGCGGACAGTTAAAAACAGTCATGAGATTGTCCTAAAAGAAGGGAGTGCACAAAGAAAACGTATTACTTACAAAAGAAGGAAGCAATCCACTTTCTGTTGGCACGTTCAATCAATCAATCAATCAATCAATACCCATGGAGCATAGGCCTTCAAAAAACACATGCCTAAACTTTACTTTTACGTGCCGTAAGCTCAAGTTCTTTACATGTCTTCCCCATGATGTTCACTTCTGTCTCCAGGACTTTTCTCCATGTTTTTGTTGGTCGACCTCAGCCTCTCTTTCCTTGGGGATTCAGGAATAAGGACTGCCTTGTAATACTATCAGCAGATTTCTTTAATAGTGTCTCCTATCCGCCACCAGTGTCTTCTTCTCATTTCCTGTTCCACTGGTACTTGTCTGGTTCTTGTCATCTCTTGTTCCACTGGTACTTGTCTGGTTCTTGTCATCTCTTGTTTCACTGGCACTTGTCTGGTTCTTGTCATCTCTTATTCATCTCTTGTTCCACTGGTACTTGTCTGATTCTTGTCATCTCTTGTTCCACTGGCATTTGTCTGGTTCTTGTTCATCTCTTGTTTCCACAGGCATTTGTCTGGTTCTTGTCATCTCTTTGTTCCACTGGCATATTGTCTGGTTTCTTGTCATCAGTTTGACATTGGTGACCTTGTCATACCATTTCAATCCTTATATTCTATAACCAGGCACCCATTTATGAATGTCGTAGCTTTTTGGTGGTTGTTTTTGTTGTTCTCATTGTTTCAGAACCATACTATAGGAGTAACTTGACATTTGAGTTGAAGATTCTTATTTTAGTGTTTGGACTTTATTTCTCTCTTGATCTCCACATGTTTCCCAATGCAATGGAAAGTTCTAATAACAACAGAATTCATAAACAGTACTAGAGACAATAAGTTGTAGAAAGACATGATCACCTACGCAACTAGACATAGCACTTAAAGAAGAAGAAGAAGTAGAATAAGTAACGTGTCTATTTTTAATCTTCAAGTGTCGGCTCCTTTAATATAAATCCATTTCTAATAATCAGTAATTACGCTGGCTTGGCCATGTCCGCCGCATGGAAGATGGTCACATCCCTAAAGATATCTTCTACGGGCAACTAGCAGATGGCAAAACAACAGTTGGGCGACAGCAGCTGAGGTTCAAAGATGTGTGCAAGAGAGACATGGGGGCACTGGATATAAATCCAGCAATGTGGGAGGATGAAGCTGCCAATCGCACCAAGTGGCGGTGCTATTTACGGCCCCACGTCAGATTGGGCGAAAAGAAGCTCAGACAACAGACAGAAGAGAGGAGAAAACGTCGAAAGGAGGAGCACCAGGAAAATAAACAGCTCAGGGCTGTCACCTCAGGGGCGCATTCCCATAGTCAGTTATGACTGATTGAGCTATTATTAATCAGTAATTAAATAACATAGGACCCGTGTAGTTCCAGGGGGGGTGGGGGGGTTCTGAAGAAACAAAGGAAGAAACTGCTACATCAGAAACGACTAATATGAGGTTGTGCAATGAGTTTGCTCCCCTCATCATTTAAAATGAATTGCTACCAAAACTACTGCTGCACGCGCGCATGAAAGCTTTAGCGCAAGGTTCCTGTAAGGCTAACAGCTGTAGAGGTGATCCTATGCTCCATAAGGAACGAACAGGGAAACGAAGAAGAACATCCTCTACGTCCGATTGACAGAGTGGTTAGAGCATTGGTCTCTCTCGGCAATGGTGCCGGGTTCCAATTACACTATGACACGCTCCTGCCTACCCAGCTGTAAATGGGTACATGACTGCTCTATGAGTTAGGAAAGAAAAAGGCATCGAGGAAGGGAATTGGCCACCCCACCTCTCGATGCTGGACTTAATATGGTTGTCTCAAACACTTCACTCCCTTACGTATCTGCTATGGGACTACCTTTTACTCCCATACGGCAGGTGATGTAATGAGACTACTTTCGAGTAGTATCTACAATGGGATTAGCTTACGTTAGCTTACTCAGGGGAGTGCTGAAACCTACCCTGCACCACAATTTCTAATTTTCCTGTACCCCTTTTCGCAGCTACGGCAATTGGTTTAGCGCTACACCCATCCAATCGTTATTTTAAAGAGAAGTTTAAGCGAACATAATGAGATTTGGCGTATAACTGTGCCGTGATTGATCGGGCTTCGACCTAGGACTGGGTCAAAGATAATCAGGGGGCCTAACTGTATAATTGAAGAGTACACGTGTGTTATAGTGAATTTGTGGGTCCGACGGATCAAGCCAGTGTTCAGCGCAACCATTGTAGAGTTGTAGACTTCAGCTGTGTAAATTGTCTATTTGTGTTGCACAGATCAGCACCATATTCCATATATTCTACACATTAAAAAACATGAAAACGAATTTATTCAAATTGCTTGCAATTCTTTATTTTTTCTTGGTGAACGTACTCTAGATCACGGGTCGGCAACCTTTCGATCGTGGTCTACCGTTAGATACCGGTGGATAATTTAGTAGATCTCAAGGTGACGGAGGGGGAGGGAAGAATTATCAACCTAGGTAAATTTCGGACAAGCCCTCTCTCGCCGGTACTTAAAAATGCGGCGCCCCCAGGTTAAAAGGTACTTTTATAACATTCCAAATGAAAACTCTCAAGCTATCGTATTATAACTCACTTTATTCCTGAACTGCAAAAAACAGAAAGCGAGTTGTTGCTTGAAGTGAAGTTAACATTCGGTAAAATGTTTAGTTTTAATTTTCCACCGCTCTGTTAATGGTATAGCAGAAAACATCGTGCAGCAGAGATAGGGAGTTACATATAAGCTGAAACGTATTCCTAATTCCAGATACTCTGACACATGAAAACAGACTTGATTTTATCAAGGTAGATAATTAGGTAGATCCTGATAGCTCATGGGGTGTCTACAGCTGCTCTAGATTCTAGATCATAGTTTCTCTAACTTATTCGGACTGTGGCACACTTACAAATGCCAATTTCTGTTGCGGCACACCTGTGTTCTATTGAATGGAATCTCGTGTAATTAACCGTAAATTTATCGTATTTTACACTACATTGACTGTATTCACATTCTATTACAATATATATTTGGTAATATCGGAATGAACGTCGCTGAATATTCAACACAGAATATGAAGGGAAATAACGCAATAACTGCAAGTGAATATTCTGTGCGTTCAGTGACGTTCATTCCGAAATTACCCCTCTGGCTCTCTCGCTGCACACCAGTGTGCCGCTGCTCACCGTATGAGAAACTATGATCTATATCATGGGTGGGCAAAAGATGTCACTCGTGGTCCACTGGGGGACAGTTGAGAGATTGTTGGTGGGCCGCTTGAAATATGGAAATTTTTATGGTTTTTCCTATTTCTTTAATGAAATCTTTTGTTGTGAAAGTGTCACAGGAGCAGTGACATACAAGTTAAAATGACGTAAAATAAGAGAATAATGGACCGACTAGGAAGAAGTAAATAAATACTCTCGATGCGAGTTACGGAAAAGGATTCGGGAGACAAACGACGTCATACGGATCAACTAGGTTGACGTCACAGTCACACACGGAGAGCGCTTCCAAGATGACCACTGAGCTGGAAGGGCGCTTCTTTTCATCCCAAGGAGAAGAGTCAAATCAAGGGAATGAAGGAACTTTGAGAGAAAACCAACAATTGTAATCACAACTGTTATGACCATCTAGCTTACAGTGAAGTACTACAAAGGTTTGGTCAAGCAGAAAAATAAGTAAAATGGGTGAGTCCGTTTTAAAGAAGAGCGTTAGAATGCAAGGAAGTCAAAAAAAGGTCCTCGAAGGTCAGACAATGAATTGGGAACGTTTTTGCAAGACGATCCCGAAAGTTAACTCTGTCTAAGAAATGACGGTCCAATGTTAGAACGATACTTGTCAGATTATGAAGCAGGGAAACTTGTAAATTGGAATCATATTAAAGAACAGTTTTAACCTTTCAAAAGAGACTGTCTTCCAGTGGGTACCTCAGTTCGTGTCGTATTCTGAATTCATTACTCAAGGCGTTGAGGTTGAAATTTGTCTCATCATTCACTCACCACTGTCTACCACTAAACACTCCACTATATACGATCACAAAGACTTAGGCCAATCAGAGTAGGTTGTTACCTTGTGGTAACACAAAAGAAACACAAAAATAACAACTACGCTGTGACACGTAGGTGGTGAACTGGTGCCGTCTCACAAGATTGAGAGATGTGATGACGGCAATGGGACGCTGTGACATGTGGTGGTGGTGAAGTGGTTGCCGCGACCAGGATTTATGAACTTTCCAGAGGTCGAAACCGTGAAATTGCCGACAAACGAACATATTCGTCATAACATATTCAGGATTTATGAACTTTCCAGAGGTCGAAATCGTGAAATTGCCGACAGACAAACATATTCGTCATAACATATTCAGGATTTATGAACTTTCCAGAGGTCGAAACCGTGAAATTGCCGACAGACAAACATATTCGTCATAACATATTCAGGACTTATGAACTTTCCAGAGGTCGAAACCGTGAAATTGCCGACAGTCAAACATATTCGTCATATTCAGGATTCATGAACTTTACTGATGTCGAACCTGTGAAATTGACAGACAACCGAACGCACTCCAGATTACAGATGTCGAAACCGTGAAAATTGCCAGACAGTCAAACTACTGGTTGTTGAATCATGCTTTATTTGTTAAATGATGTGAATGTCCACCAGTGGATAAATGTAGATGTTGGGACTGGTGTAGTAAAGTGTAACGATTGTCAACTCATCAAACCCAGCACAGTTTTGGTCATACAGGTCATCTTGTCCTGGAACGTGATGAGGCTCCGACAAGAATGTGAGTGTAAACAATGAGTGTGTATCTGAATGTCAGTACGCGAATGGTAGAATGATTCGATAGAGTTGACAGGTTGGTAGTACATCACTCATACTCACACTGTTCGAATTCAAGAAGTACTGGAACTACGGTGGTCTTTTTATAACATTTAATGGGACGCACACTTGGACAGTACGTGTATGGTTACAGGAACAAATGTCGACATAGACAGCATAATGTTGATCACAGGAATATCATCTTAAGTTAGCATTCATGCTTGGCAAATATCATAATGGAGCATTCGTAAATAAGCATTCAGCGTTCCATCATGTAAATCATCTGGCTTTACTGACTGGGCACGTCAGACCATAACCAATACATAGGAAGGCTCCTAGACCTAACCTCGTCTAGCGAATATTCCTTCACGTAAAGTTCAATATATATATATTTCATAATATAGGAATCCCAGACATGGGTTCTCACATGTAGCAGTGATCTCTTGGTTCATCGAGCGATAGTACAGGCATCCCTTTTTCTCACTCGATAAATACAAAGTATATGAATTTCAACATGGCTGTTCTCTCTCTCGTGAGCTTCACTCACTATAGAATATAGACCAAAATTAGTCATTCATTAAATGTCCTCATTTCTTCATAGCTTCTCTCATAGAGGTAATTGAATAATATCATACAATCCAGTGCTGATACATAGGAATGTCTTCTTCCTTTGAATGGATATTCTTTTTTAAAAGTACCACTGTGCATCTGCTTATCAACAACGATGGCGAAGCCCAAGTTCATAATAAATTGTGGTTTTACCTTTTTATGCGAAATATAACTTTGCCATTCCTTGGCAAAAGAGAATAAACACTGGGGTAAAGTACATACAACATGTCTAAATGATTATCACTTTTCCCCATCCATATATAGATCACTATTTCGGCAAAAAGCCTGCTACAACAAAACTCGGCATCCTCACAGGATGACAGCCATGGATCACACCCCTTGCTAGCGATACTTCCGCTGCATAGCCTTTGACCTTTTCTAGCGACAACCAAATTAGTTCGACTTAGAAATGCAAAGATATCCATATATAAGACAGACTCGTCCTACTCATACAAACACTACGTATAAATTCAGGCCATAGATATACTGAAGCAAGAACAATCTATTCCTACCCAGCCACAGAATAAATCACAGTAGGCCTAGAGTCGTCTGCGGAGTCCGATCGAAGATGACAGAACTATTTTCAAGGGAAGCAACCCAAAAATGACTTCTCCTTAAGCACTTAAAAAAGGAAATACTTTGCTTACAAAATATTTGCGAACATAATAAGAATATAAATGTATTATATTGCAAGATAGTAAAAATTGCCCTTTACAGTCTTACCACACCTCCCGGGAAAAAAAAAAAATAAATTTTTTTTTTTTTAAATACATCTAGGAGCACCGTAGAATAGGCTCACAACGCAAGAATACTGCGCAGATGAAAATATCAGGAATAACTATAATTCCCAATATGACTGGTGAGAATATATATCTCAAAATCTGAGAGAAATTGTTTCCCTACGAATAAATGTTTCCAGGAAGGTGTGATGTACGTATAATACAATTCTGTTAATTATACAATGCATACCAAAAATTCACACTACAATCTTAAATTTATGATTTATGAAGAAACAATCATCAAAGAACAGCGGTGAATTAACATCAATAAACCGCTAAGTAGCGATACCATCATTCTATTATTAAATTACAAATGTGTATCTTAGTAAAGAAACAAAAAATAACTGTTGTAAAGTTATACATATTAAAAAGATCCAATATTTAACAGTTAAGTGGCATCATGTGGGCATCTGGACAGAATGTCCGCCATCACATTTTCTGAACCACGGATAGCTCGTACCGAAAAATGAAAAGGTTGAAGAGCGATTGCGTATCGAGTTGATCTCGAGCTCTTCAAGTTCTTACTTTGGATAGCCGTAAGAGCTTTTTGGTCAGTTTCCACTACGAAATGCGCGCCCAGAAGGAATCTTTGGAGTTTGAGAATTGACCAAACCATTGCCAATAATTCACGGTCTAAAACCGAGTAATTCCTTTCTGCAGCATTAAGTTTTCTGGATATGTACATTACAGGATGCAGAGTTCCAGAGTACTCTTGCATTAGTGCCGCTCCAATCCCAGTGGATGAAGCGTCACTACGAAGAACAAATGTCTTATCTGTTGTAGGTAACACTAAAATAGGTGGTGATGAAAACATAGTTTTGATCTTCTCTAGTGAAGATTGGCATTCATGAGACCAGTGAACCATGTTAGGCGACCCTTTCTTTAATAGTGTAGAGAGAGGTGCCATGATAGAGGACAGATTCGGAATGAAACGTCCATAAAATTGTATGAGACCTAAAAGACTTCGCACTTGCTTTTTAGTCCTAGGGATAGAGATGTTAAGTATCTTAGTGATATTATGGTCTTCTGTCTTCAAGAAACCGTGACCTACTCGATGGCCTAAGAAAGCAATTTCGCTAAAGCCAATACAAGCTTTAGATGGTTTTGCTGTCAGGTTATACTCACGCAGAGTTGATAATAATTCAACTAACCCTGAATAGTGATCTTCCCAAGTATCGCTGAAAAGACAGATGTCGTCTAGATAAGCAATGACATCTGACCGATACGATAGGATTCGACGCATCATGCGTACAAATGTAGCTGGTGCGTTCATAAGGCCGAAAGGCATAAAATTCCATTGGAAAAGGCCTCTGGGAGTAGAGAAAGCGGTAAGAGGTTTGGCGCGTTCGGATAATGGAACTTGCCAATATCCTTTAGACAAATCAAGTTTAGTGAAAAAATGCGATTTAGAAAGACGAGTAAGTAACTCTTCTAGTAAAGGCATAGGTTCAGCATCGAACTTCGTAACTTGATTCAATTTGCGATAGTCAACGCAAAGACGTATGTTATTGTCTTTTTTTCGAACAATAACCATCGGCGAAGAATATGCAGAAGTGGATGGTTCGATTATTTGTAAATCTATCATTTCATCCAACTCCTTTTCAACCTGTGTTTGGAAATGTATAGGGATAGGATAAGGCCTAACCCTAATTGGAGTATGTTCAGTTAGAACAATGTCATGCTCAATGACATGAGTTTGTCCAGGGATGTCAGTGAGGACATCCTGAAATGTTTGTAACATAGACGAAACTTGTCGCCGTTCTCCTAGAGACAAATCAGGAGAAACAGTAACGTCTTTCCATGATTCACTAGAATGAAGTGGGATCATTGGAAGCGGGAGATTAACATCCGAAAAAACTTGTTTCCTCATCCTGTATTACAGACAGTGATGAGTAATGACCATGTTTGACATGAGAATCGTCCGTTGCCTGGAAAATAGGCTGTAGATAGTCAGGACGTTCATGGAACTCCGTAAGCATATTGATGTGGAAGGTTTTATGCTTCCCGTTAATATCGACGATGTAGTCAACATCTGAAATTTTCGATATTATATCGTACGGACCTTTCCAACTAATAAGGAGTCTATTTTCACGACAAGGTAGCAAAACAAATGCTTTGTCACCAGGACAAAGTTGTCGTAAAGTTCTCTTCTTATTAGCAAATTGTCTTGCCTTCTGCTTAGCAAATTCAGAAGAGGACGTTGCCAATTTGCATGCTTCGATAATCTTTTGTCTCAGCGCGATGACATACTCGTAAGAAGATTTTGTGTCATCGTCAATATTGTCAGCTGTTATAAGATCATGCAGCAAAGACATTGGGCCGCGCGGTCGCGCGCCAAAGACAAGTTCAAAGGGCGAAAACCCTGTATGTTCATTGGGGACCTCTCTGTACGCGAAGAGGGCCGCGGGTAAAACCCTATCCCAATCCTGAGGATGATCCTCAGTTATCTTCCCTAATAAGTTCTTAAGTGTTCTATTTAGTCGCTCGACCATCCCATTGGACATAGGATGATAGATGCTACTCAAAGATCTCTCTATCTGTAGAGTAGACATTACTTGAGACATGGTATCCGATATCAGTTGGGTGCCATGATCTGATAATATTTCTCCGGGGAATCCCAGCCGAGAAAATATAAGCCAAAGAGCATCTGCAATGTCAGCGGTAGTAATGCTCTTTAGAGGGATAGCCTCTGGCCAACGTGTGCACATGTCTACACACGTTAAGATAAACTGATGTCCTCTAGCAGATTTGATCTTGAATGGACCAATGATGTCTATCGCCATTTTCTGGAATGGACGAATAGGAATATCTGCAGCCTGAATAGGCGCAGCATGACGAGGACCTTTGGATTTGACTTCTTGACATACTTTACAGGATCGACAATAGATCCGTATGTCCTTGTTCACAAAAGGCCAAAAGAAAGCCGCAAGAACTCTTGACTTAGTACGGGAAAAACCCATGTGACCAGCACACTGAGAGTCGTGTGCATGTTGTAAGATCTTAACTCTCAAATTCTTGGGTACAAGAATCTGAGAATGACTTGACTTAGTGGAGTCTTGCACCATACGTACAAGTACGCCATTCTTCATTGTAATCCAAGATTTACAATTTGAATCTTTATTCGGATCACCTTTTGTTACAAGAGTGAAGAATTTCTTAAGAGTCGGATCTTCTTCTTGTTGTTTTATAAACGAGTCACGAGAAATTACCAAGGGATCATCTTGGTTATGCACTTCATTATCTTCAACAGATGAAGTTTCAGGCATATTGAGAGCTTGAGCTCTAGTGACTACTGCATTAGCAGATTGCATATTTTGATTTTCCCAAACGGAAATTTGCTCCGGAGTGCATTCTTTGACTCCGTGAATGCGACCGATGATAAGATCAGCGATCGGATCCGGCAAAAGACATGCGTGTACATCTCCTGTGAAGAAAGGAGTAGCAATCCTAATGATAGCGGTAGAGTATTTCTCTATGGTGCCGCCAAATGTTACGCATTTGACTACTTTGCCTGTAGAATGAGAAGGATCTATGAGTGACTGCCTAACCCCAATAGTTGTGCATCCAGAATCAAAAAGTACTGAGACTGGATTGTCATTTACTAAACCTTTGTGTAAGACAAGAGAACCTCTCCCATCATGCGCGATTGACGCAGGAAGAGCGGGAAGAGGATGGCCACAGCTTAAAGTAGACACTGTGGTTGGCTCAAATAATGTTTTGCATTGGGGGCACTGAGATGCTCTCCCAAAATCAAAAGCGGCACATGCCATATTATTAGAGTCATCATTATCTTTATTTTGTTTATAGGCTTCGTGGGACTCTTGCTGTGCAGAGTTCGCCTGGTAATGAGCTTTATGTTTTTTGAATTGTGCTCTACCTCTGTTATTATTGCCTCTGTACTTATCATTGTTTCCACCATTATAACCCCTACTCGGGTTTGAATCATAGCTCCTTTGGTTACTATCATCATATTCATTATAATGAGTATCTCGGTAATTATGATCCTGTTGTCTCCATGAAGGAAAACTTGGATAGTTTCTAGAATGACTTCCTTTGCGAAAGTTCCTGTAATTATGACCACCCCTGAATCGAGGGCTGTCAGCTCTTCTCCAGGTATTCGAAGAAGAACCCTGAAATGATTGGTTACCTTGGTTCTGATAACTGTAATAGTTACCTTTTTTATTAAACCTATTTTGAGGTCCTTGGAATTTGTGAGAGTGATTAGGGTTGTATGGTGTTGCAGAAGCAACTGGCATACCTTCTTTAACCTTACTGTTGCTAATAGCTACGTCCGGATGTGCAGTGACGTATTGGGTACAATACTGTTCCATTTCTTTTAGAGACTTAGGTTTACGCTCATGTAAGAATTCGAGGAAAGGTTTATTTATACTTGACATAATCTTGTCTCTGAGTATCAAGTCCATAAGGGCTTCATAAGTCTTTTCTGTTTTGGATAGCTCAATCCAACGATCAAATGTAAGACGTGTTCTTGCAATGAATTCTGAGAATTCTACACCTGCCTCAGGCTCCATTGTCTTAAACAACTTCCGATAACCCTCTTCAGACAACTGATACTTCCTTAACAAGGCTGCCCTAATAACATCATAGTTATCTTTGTCAGCCTCTTCAACCAAACTTAAACTAGTCAGAGAATCACCTTTCAGATTTTCTGATAACTGGTTAGCATATTGTGATTTGTCCACATTATGTGCTCGACACGAGCGTTCAAATCTGTTTAGCCAGAATGTTATGTCATCACTGGAAGGGTTGAACGCTGGTACCTTGACCTTGTAAGTAAAGGGTTTACCATTACCACTAGATGCTTGATTAACATTACTTATGTTTGTTAACTTTAACTTTTCTAACTCAAATGCTAAAAGTTCTTTTTGGTGTTCATGTTCTCTTATTGCTTTTTTTTCTTGAGCTTCAGCTTGTAATCTTCTCTCTTCTGTAGCAGCTTGTAATTTTTTCTCTTCAGCAGCAGCCTCATCTTTTCTTTTCTCTTTTTCCATTTCCATCTGGAATCTTTTTTCATCAGTCTGTATCTGCAATTTCTTTTGCTCATCCTCTCTTTGTAATTTTTTTTCCTCAGCTGCTAATTTCTTTTCTTCAATCAATGCTTTTCTTTCTTCAGCAGCAGCAGCAAGTTTTCTCTCTTCTGCAGCTAATGCTTTGTCATATTGAGCAACTGCCCATTGTTCTAATTGCTGACCAGTCATATCAAGAGCCCTGCCTTGTGTGATAAAATAATCTAAGGTAGACATCTTGTCTAATAAGATCAGTAATTTGCAAAAGTAAATAAATTTACTTTCTTAGTCTAAATCAAAGACCTTGTATGATAACTTATTAACCTGTGGAAAAATAGTACTTAACTATCCCAATCACTGTGGGAAACAAGCCTTACAAAGGTCTTGTATAAATCCTTATATAATAACAGCTATAAGTTGCTGGTTCACTCTATAATATAAGTGCAGTGCACCAGAAATAGTGTTTTTATATCATCAACTGTGTACCTTTAGTAATAGCAATTAACTATCAGTTGATTCTTGTACATCAATTTATATGATCAACTATATTTTAAATAGTGTATGTCGATCAGGCACAAAACAAAACAGTTATACAGAAGAACATGAAAACATTTGCGGAAATGAAATAAATCAAATGGGAAAAACAATAAAAGATAAACCGCAAGAGGATAACAAATACAAATAACGCCACAGTATATAAATATAAATTGAGAATAGAACTGAAAGATAGAATAGGGTAGACCAACAAATTACAAACAAATCAAAACAAACTAAAGAACAGAGGAATATTACAAAAACAACAATGAGTACAGACTTCACAGCTAACACTAATAGCAACAGCTGTCGCAGCAAATTTTCAATGAAGAAAATTGCACCTATAGAAACGCACACATCAGACCCTCTATTACGTGGGATACTCTGCTGTGTGACACCGCCCAACCGAAACAACAACCCGCTGGATACAAACAAATATCACATATAAATAGTTAAACATAAATACATAAATGCATAAATAGTATGGCAATATGATGTAAATAGAGTGTTGCAGAAAGAATGTGTTGGAATGAAGGCTCAGTTACACTGCCTAATAGTACAGTACTGTGGTACTTTATTAAACAAATACTTCTGGTCTAATTATTTTAAATTCAACACAGAAATAGAAGCTCCATCGTTGATTTGAATGATAACAATCAATGTAGGACTTCTCAGTTCAATAACATTTTCTTTCGCAAACACTGTCAAATATTCTCCAGTCCTGATGTGTAATGTTCTATGTTTCAACCAAGCTCGCTGTGTAACACTGTCAGTTGTATGGCAAATGTCCAACGAACCAAATGTCAACAAACCCTGACCTAGTTACTGCATACTCTCGACAGGACAGGTCACGCTGACATCACTGTAGAGTTGTACTGCTGATGTATTTGTGTGTCGTAACAGACCCCAAGGAACGTCTGGTCTCAGTAGTTTACTTCTCAATATGGTCACTGTGCAGGTTGACCCAGGAAGCTGGCACACCAGTTGTTAAACTCTTTCTTTGTGTAGTTGTTAACTCATACTGGCTACTAGTTGTTGAATCATGCTTTATTTGTTAAATGATGTGAATGTCCACCAGTGGATAAATGTAGATGTTGGGACTGGTGTAGTAAAGTGTAACGATTGTCAACTCATCAAACCCAGCACAGTTTTGGTCATACAGGTCATCTTGTCCTGGAACGTGATGAGGCTCCGACAAGAATGTGAGTGTAAACAATGAGTGTGTATCTGAATGTCAGTACGCGAATGGTAGAATGATTCGATAGAGTTGACAGGTTGGTAGTACATCACTCATACTCACACTGTTCGAATTCAAGAAGTACTGGAACTACGGTGGTCTTTTTATAACATTTAATGGGACGCACACTTGGACAGTACGTGTATGGTTACAGGAACAAATGTCGACATAGACAGCATAATGTTGATCACAGGAATATCATCTTAAGTTAGCATTCATGCTTGGCAAATATCATAATGGAGCATTCGTAAATAAGCATTCAGCGTTCCATCATGTAAATCATCTGGCTTTACTGACTGGGCACGTCAGACCATAACCAATACATAGGAAGGCTCCTAGACCTAACCTCGTCTAGCGAATATTCCTTCACGTAAAGTTCAATATATATATATTTCATAATATAGGAATCCCAGACATGGGTTCTCACATGTAGCAGTGATCTCTTGGTTCATCGAGCGATAGTACAGGCATCCCTTTTTCTCACTCGATAAATACAAAGTATATGAATTTCAACATGGCTGTTCTCTCTCTCGTGAGCTTCACTCACTATAGAATATAGACCAAAATTAGTCATTCATTAAATGTCCTCATTTCTTCATAGCTTCTCGCATAGAGGTAATTGAATAATATCATACAATCCAGTGCTGATACATAGGAATGTCTTCTTCCTTTGAATGGATATTCTTTTTTAAAAGTACCACTGTGCATCTGCTTATCAACAACGATGGCGAAGCCCAAGTTCATAATAAATTGTGTTTTTACCTTTTTATGCGAAATATAACTTTGCCATTCCTTGGCAAAAGAGAATAAACACTGGGGTAAAGTACATACAACATGTCTAAATGATTATCACTTTTCCCCATCCATATATAGATCACTATTTCGGCAAAAAAGGCTGCTACAACAAAACTCGGCCATCCTCACAGCCTGGAGGATGACTTCCGCTGCAGCCATGGACACACCCCTTGCTATTCGATAGGAAATTGGCTTCCGCTGCATAGCTTTAGCCAACGACCAGTTGGCCATTCTAGTGGCGTCTTAGGGCAACCAAATTAGTTCGATTTGTCGTTGTTTCCCGTAATCAAAGTGAGAAAGCCCGTTTGGTACGCAAAGATATCCAATTATTCCTTCCCCTGCCACAGAATAAATCACAGTAGGCTAGTGGTCTACTTAAACATCAAAGGTTTTACGACTAGAATTCCAAGAAGAGCAGTAGAAAAATGGGCAGAGGAAACCTAGGATGGATCCAAATACAGTGGCCCTCTACATATTATAATGCTGGAAAAAGATGGAGCATCGAAACCGACAAAGCAGTTTACGTCAAAAAATATCGAGACATATAGGGGAGAAGCTGGGCAAGTGTTAAAAAGTGGAATCGCCAAAAATAGAGAGGTACGCTTACTCCATCGGGGCAGGTGAGGAAGAAAAGAAGCGATTGGCCTTTTTAACCTGTGTGATCTGGTAAAATGATTTTTTGAGGGAGGAGGTTCGAAGAAAGAGGCCCATGAACTTGGAAGAACTGAAGGGAAGAGTTTGTTAAAACAGTTACGGGAGAGTCGGGGAATCAACATTACCTATGGGGATACGTAGGGAGTGAAGCAGGAAAAGGAGAATCCATCCAGGTTTGTTTTAGCGACAGATTGAAAAATCTAGCAGAAGAATGTTTATTTCGTGGTAACAAAGATATTCCGAGTTCCGGATTATTGAGGGACAGCTGGTTGGGATGTTCATAGATGCCCTACATTAAGGACGGTATGAGGCTACTTCTTCTAAGGGAAGAAATCCAAGGACCTTGAATGATGCTATTACAGTTAGCATTGGCAGAAGAAAAATTTAATTACAGAGGGTTCCAGTTAAGATTCAGGGAACACAACACTGAAGAAGGGAATTGGAAAGAAAACGAGCCCCGAGGATTGGACAGGCAGTTAACGACAGACAGGTAGGAAGGGAGTTTTTTATTTGGCTATCCCGCACAGGCAGTACGGAGAAGGCTATAACAAGAGAACCCAGAGGGGAGTTATACCAGATGGCGGAGGAAAAACGCTGTTATTTTGTCATGCCAGAGGACATCTAGCAGCTGCGTGCAAGTGAGGAGTAGCAAATGGAGAGTCATAGCCCGGACGACGATAATGGATGAGTGAAGACAGAAATCATCGGAATTTACAGAAGTGGAGATAGAATAGCACCTGTTGGAGTTTCAGACAACGTATCAAGAGGTGCATGGAATGTAGACGTGGAAGGGTTGTAGGGTGGAAGCAAAAGAAGAGCACGACCACAAGGTCCACGTATGGTAGATAGAAAACCCGAATGGGATAGACTTTAGTAGAGTGAAAAATGTTGGCCCACCTAATAAAGATGCGATAGATTGGGGTACATGAGTAGAGATAGAATAGTGTAGAGAATAGAATTGGAGAATTTACACCGAGAAGACATCGGGCAAATAACCGCTCATCGAGAAAAAACACTATGTTACCCGCAGAACCTCGTTAGACAACATAGTAAGTTTTGGATATAGTTTTGAAGAATTTGTGGAATTAGAACCAGGTTCTTATGAAACAGACGATGGGATTAGAGAAAGGAATGGTAAAGTGAGGAAATTCGATTTTTCGTATAAAAGTAGATAAACAACAAGGGGGAATTAACGGACCTAGATTGATCTCCGTATGCATTAACAAGGGCAGAGTTGTGTGATAACATTTAGGAAAGCAAACCTGAAGACACTGGGAAGGCTTAAGTAGAGACGAAATAGGATAGCGGTACGAAACATGTTTCTGCAGGAGATAAAAAGGGTGGAAGGTGTTTCGAAAGTAATTATAGCATTTATAAGATGTAGAGGACAGAAAATGGACATCACTGTATGGTCCACGATACAAGTGTGCTCAAAAAAACGCTGAAGAACTAGCCAACCGAAAATTAATACAGTGTGGGATCAAGAGCGGAGATCAATTGTATTGAGAGAGAGACCATCGCGATTGAACTTGACAGAAGATAAAACTTGATGATTGCTCGCCAATAGGAATTAAAGCTAGACAAGAAAAACAAACACTGAGTTGCAACTCAGAGCAGAAGGGACGGACCTATGAAAGTCTGAACTTATCAAATAAACTAAGAATAAACAAAAAATCTTCCGATGTAAACATAAGCAGAGATCCTAAAGAACTCAACCACCAATTGGATTTAAGAGGCCTATATTAAGGACGCGCAGAGTATATTAGAGTACAAGATGAGACAAACTGCGATAGTTATCTCACTGGACCCGCTAAAATTCTAGAGGAAGAAATTTCACAGTTGTTTCCAGAATTTAATTATCGCGAATAGCGTCACTAATTCTAGCAGGTAACTAACAGATTAGTTACTAAAGCGATAGTCCATGCAGAACCGGGAAACAGCATCTGATCGGTTAAACTCACGATCATAACACTATCCTCCGTATCTGTACTGGGAAACTAGGAAGAGATGGGCACAACCTAGCACAGAGCAAGAGGCGACTACGGATACAGGATATGTCTGAGCGCATTACAGAGAGCTGAGACAGTACAAGGAGCATTTAATGGAGGATACTGTCTATAGCAATAATGGTAAATGAGTAAGCCCGAATAGAGGAACGGGGTGCTGAATTCTGAAATAGAAAAGAGAACATGAAAATAAGGGCGGGAATAACGAGTAGTGATTAGGATGAGTGATAAGAAGGAGTTTGAGAGGCAACCGCGTTATGCGGATATAAAAGGCTAAGTAACAACATACAGAGCAAGAATTTCAGCCAGGTGATAAGAGAGTTTTTACTCTAGGAAGATGTGCGCCCCACTAAGTTTGATAACCAATGGACCGAAAGGTTATCGTTGTTACTAGAGAGAACGACATTAATTAATTATAGGATTTTGGAATGAGAGAGATTGAAATCATCAAACGAAGCTCATGTTTCAAAAACCAACACTACGGAGAGATGACTATAGAAACCCTGAGATTGGAAACGCCGGCATGGGAGAGAGAGAGAAGCAAAGCAAGGAGAACCACCAAACAACAATCCCTTGACAAACAGAATATCGAGACGTTGAAGTGAAGGAATACCAGAATTCTTAATCTAAGATTTCCTTACGAACGGAAAACCCTTTTTTGTGACCCCTAAATTACTAGTAGTAGGAATGGAAAACGGGTAGCGGAAACAAAACCCAAAAAACCAATTCAGAAGAGGGAAGTAGGTATAGAATTGCCGTCAAAAATTGCATAAATTCTCTAGAGCACTCAGAATAGCAGGACTCTAGGGAGGGATCGATAGAAAGAAAGGAGATATTCCTCTTTCTTGTAGTCGCGATGACTTCAATACGAATATCTCCTCAGATGAGAGAGGAGGGTCTTCAGATCAAGGACGATTGGGAGAGTGAGATGATATTCCTCATTGAATGTGAGTATATAGAGGAGATTGTCTGACACGGACGATTGGGACTATAGTGAAGATCGATATTCCGTTCTTACGTAAATCAGTAAGAATGGAGATTTCCTTTTGACGGATCCAAGGAAGAGAATTCAACTGCGGACACGGAACCCGATTTTGGAACACAGTTTTCAACAAAGAACTGACAGGGATATCCTCAAGACTATGGTGATGTAGTCAGGACGGAAATGGATTTCAGATTGACACAGAAAGTGTTAGGCGGCGTTCGTTTACAAGGGCATACGAGGGGATAATATTGACAGAGTTTGATTGTCACTTCGGATGATTTCATCAGTTTTACGAAAGACGTCCCTCAAAAGACTGAAGAAGAGATGGAAACAGTCGGAGTTGAGACAAAAGAAAAAGGAACAAGATTAGCAGTGGTTATATGACAGAAAGTTGAAGGAGGTCAACTGCATTGTTCGTGCAGATATCGAGAAGGAGTTTTGAAGAATTAGAAGAGCGAGGAAGAAGAACAAGGTGGAGGGTAACTAAAGATACTAGAGAAACCAAGGCAAGAAGTCGATATAAACGATAGAATTAAGAACGAAGGAAGTTGGAGAGGAATTCAGAAAATGGTAGTAGAAGAGAGGACGGAGGAAGAGTTAACAGTACATTGTGCCTATAATGACGCAAAAAATTAGAGCGCGCGGAAGTAGAGAAAGGAGTACAAGCGTTTTTTTGGTCAGCGATTTTAATGCGCTGAAAAATTTCTGGAGAGAACGTTTTAAATCTGCAACTCCAAAACGTTCTTTCTCTATCAGGTGCGCTGTTTTTTTAAATCTGGATCGGGATCTCTAGAAATACGCAATTGAAGTTTTTTAACAACGCATACAGTATTACAACATCATTTGTACAAGAAGTATAACAGTTATGTAGGCTTGAATTTCTTTGCAGTCGACTTTCGTCGGTGAATGGCATGTGGTACATCGCGATGAAGCATCCAACAATAATCGGCAAGCATGGTCACACTCCACCGTCCTTGATAACGTGACTCCATTACGGCGATATCTTGATGGAATCGTTCTCCATGTTCATCGCTGACTTCGCCAAGGTTGTCAGGGGAAAAAGTCAAGATGCGAATCGAGCAAATGGATTTTGAGGGACATGTTACAGCCCATAATTCTGTATGCATCTATGCACTGCTTAACAATATGCACATAGTCGACAGATTTGTGATTTCCCAGAAAGTTATCGACGATCGATTTGAATGCCATCCATGCGCGAAGTTCACTACCATGTAACAAGTTCTCGAATTGTTTGTCTGCAATAACTTTCCTAATCTGAGGTCCTACAAAGATACCTTCCTTATCTTTGCATCGCTAACTTGCGGAAACTTTTCTCGAAGATAAGTGAAAGCTTTGCTCGTTTTATCTAACGCTTTTACGAAATTCTTCATGAGCCCCAACTTTATATGTAACGGTGGTAAAATGATGCTGTCTTTGTTAACTAATGGCTCGTGTATTACATTTTTATGCCCGAGCTGCATATGATCCCTGATAGGCCACACCTTTCTTGCATAATGTTCCTGTCTGTTGCGGCTGTCCCATTCACATAGGAAGCAACAAAATTTAGTATACCCAGTCTGCATGCCCGTGAGAATTGCAATGACCTTTAGGTCTCCACAAATCCGCCATTGGTAGTCATTGTACTTTATTTTTGCCAAAAGTATAGCCATATTGTCATAAGTTTCTTTCATATGAACAGAGTAGGCTACTGGAATTGATGAAAATAAATTTCCATTATGCAATAACACGGCTTTTAGACTAGTCTTGGAAGAGTCGATGAAAAGTCGCCATTCGTTGACTATGTGCTCATGACCGAGGTGCACCATTTGACCTTTTACATCTTTGCAATAGCAAATGTCATCATCCATCTCAAAGTATTGAACAAGTTCTCTGTGTCTATGACGAAATTTAGATATCGGAGTATTGGGCGCTAAAAGATTCCATTCTTTGAGTCGCGAACCGAGTAATTCCGCTTGTCCTTTGGTGAGAGCGAGATCACGTATTAGATCTGAAAGTTCTGAATGGTTAATTAAGTGAACACCATCATTCACCGGTATATACCCCGAGTCAGAATTAGTTTCTAAAGCAGGTAAACTATCACTTTCTGATCGTTCATTCACGTCCAACGGATATTGTTCTGGTGGAACTGGGATCGGACACGTGATTGGATCATGAGGCACTGGTTTCGAAACCGATTCAATATTTGGATAAACCACAGACTTTCTAGTTTTAAAGTGAAACCATAGTATTTGTCAAGCAGAAGTAACAATCAGTAGCGTGATTTGTCGGTTCACGCCATATTACAAGGCACTCCAAAAGGCATCGACTTATGCTTCGGCAAATTGAATTTTCGTAACCAACCTTGCCCAATGTATTTGCACAAGTCGAACAAACTGCATTTGGCTTCCAAGATTTATTTGCATCATCATGTTTCGAATCGAAATAAAGTTCATATGCTTTCTTTAGTAATGGTGTAAAGTTTTTCTGGTGAACACGATCGGTAAAATATCCGCACACGTAACAGAACAGATCAGCCGAATTTCTACAACTTTAGAAGCCAAGAAAAATGTTGTTTGTCAGAGTAATGAGAGTAATGGAGGAACTTGATTACTGGGGAATCAAAATAGTGGTCAGGAGACGTGTTTCTGATTGGAGTCCAGTTATTCAGAGGGAAGAAGATAATTTAGATTTTCCGAGCGGGACGGGACATCAGAAGAAATGTAAGAGGTAGAAATAAAGAGGTTCACATGGAGGGAAGTATTGGTCCACGGAGAGTATGCGAAATGGTGGAAAAATTGAGAGAAAGAAGTGGGAGAAGAGGGGAAATGACAAGAGGGAGAAAATAATTAAAGTGGATTGAAAAGCCTGGTGGGAGCTGGAGAGGGTGTACAGGCATCATAACACGGCTGATTTTAACCTTTGTAGAACCGTAGTATTGCGGATACTGGAAGGGAAGTATCATTAACATTTTCTGGAAACAACAGCGCTGAAGTAGATATGGTTCTGACAAAAATGTTAGATGGCCGAACAGATTGTGAGGGACGGACAGAGAAGAATAGAGCAAGCAACTCGTGATCGAAGTCGAGATATATAAAAGAAGAAGCAAATTAAAACTTGCTAAACAGAATTTCGTGGGAAGGACATGGGGACAGGGAGGGTCACTTTAGCGAAATAGTGGAGTCATGAGTAGGTGAAGTAGAGAGGCGGAGATAATGAAAATATAGGAGATAATGATAAAAAAAGGTTAAATAGGGGGTTAAGGCCATGGGAAGGTTGGCGAGGATTATTATGTGAGACGAAGCGAGCCCTACGGAATTGCGAAATCAAGACTAAGAAAATTGAGGGATTAGCCGGTGATGGTAGTACGATCATGAGCGGGATGGCGAGCATAAAGGAATGGTGAGAGGATATGAGAAAGAAATAGTTCCCAGAAGAGGCGAACAGATTAGGAGTTAGTGCAGAGTGCAGAGATGATGCGGTGATTATTAAAGTT
>JAMPIV010022542.1:0-32500 GCA_024509875.1 Oreohelix idahoensis
ATCATTATCACAATGCTGGTCCAACGTCTCTAAGGACCCTCTGATGATTGGCGTCTTGGGTCCACTTCATTACAATATACTCAATTGTTCCAGAGATAGTACTCTCAATTAGTACCGCACGGATAGTGTCACAAAGAAGAGAACTAATTACTCTCTTGAGATATTGCGTTTTCCTGACCAACTCAAGTGCCTCACTCTTTTTATTCACCATCTCATCTACTTCATAACTTATACCCTCTCTGAGATTATTCGTAATCCCAGTGCGCGGAAAACTTTTCATTACATTTAGACGTAGGTAGGTTTAACATTTACCTCTACATTGGTTGACAAGGTTAACAATATAATAAGTATGTACATCATGTCTCCCATCATTCACTCTCTGCTCCATATGGGACTTGGCACTACCGCTGCTTTTGGTTATCTATCAGAAACTCGCATTAAAGCCAGTCACTCAGCCCTTGCAGTGGTGGTGCAATGAAATCATTAATTATTCCTAATATAACTAGTGACGAAATCAGTCGTGCACGTTTTATAACTCGCCAGTATCACTTAATAATTTATTCATTTTTTCCACTCATATCGTCCTATTATTTGGCATATTTAATTCTTTACATTTCTTTTTGCTGTAAACCGCACAAACATGTTTACGTTTCACCTGGTGAACTGTAACAATGCAAGGCCCTTTATTACATCAGGTCAGTGGTAATAGGTTTATTACTTGAGTCGCATAGCCACCTTTGATATGAGGTCGATCTCTATAGACACAATAATGGTCTCGCACGATCGATGAATAGAAGACTCAGTATTGCCTGTCTAGGAAAGCCGTCTGGAGCATGAGCGAGGGCCCAGGTGATAATGAGATAATAGCTTCCGCGGTACCACATCCCGGTATAAAGATTATTACAGATAGCCTGTCTAGCAAGATAATATTGGCGGAAAGCTTCTAGACAGGAAATGAGTGCACAGATGTGTTTATGAGTTTTGCATAAATGTGCAATCTGAAGCATTACGACATGTTTAGACAGAGTTCACGCGTTGAAATTTTTAAAAAGTAATATTTTTAAAATACGCTGGGGAAATTAAATTAAACACTCCTACCCACATAGTGCAAACGAGATTGGATTGGTGATAAAGAGAGAACCGGAATACACAATGGTTCCTCATTGGCAAATTCGTTGGAAGTATAATCTGGGATTTTGAACTGAGAATTGGAAAAATAATCTAGCGAAATCGGAGTCACAGATCAGACTACATTGTCACGACAAGCTAGCAATTCACCAGGAGCCAGAGAGAGAAGGATCGGGACTACAGAATTCCAAAATTATAGGTGAAAGATCAGAGTATTTGGGCAACTTTGAAACTTTAAAAAAGTAAACCCGCATTTTTTCAAATACAAAGACTGGAGTCCTAAGGAATCAGATAATCCGTCATAAGAGGATTTTTTAAATTTCCAGACCAAGTGATTTCGAAAAGCATCTAACCTAAGTTGCTAGTGTCCATTCTAAACTGTGCCAGGAGATTGTGTTCCTAAAAGTTTACTTTATGGTTAAGTGTAAACATTTATTTTACAAATGTGAATTTGACATATTTTTCTTGCCAAGTGGTTATATATAGAGACTGGCAACCTCCAACATATGAAAAAGAGTATATTCCATAAAACCACCCACAGCAAGCGCTGGCGATTGTTTCTGGCTAGTCGTACAGACAAACCCACAGCAGATGTGACCCCAGACTCCGACTAGATGCAGTGATGAGTGATGACTACTCATCACATTTGCCTCAAGTGTATAGTATCATTGTGTGAGATATGTGTACCTCGTTTAATTGTAATTCAGGCACACGACATTGCACCGCGCTGTCCAAGCACTTATTTTCCCAGTTTTAATACTGCGAAGAATATTGGTGACTTCTAATCATCTTCCCTGAGTTTACGCTGTGTAAACTCAACAATATAATTACTCAGAGAGACTAATATTGATGGGTGCACAGCGAGACAATGCGCCTGGTTATTTACAGCCCACAGATGTACTTAGCAGAGGCATTTCTTCTTTCTATTTTGTCTAAATTTTCGTGGAACGAAGCTATCAGACCGTTTGAGGAAACGAAGCTATCAGACTGTGAAGTGTCATCATCAAAAAAGAACTGACGAAACCAAGGCTGCAGGACTCACTCATACCAGCTAAAGGTGCTTGTAAAAGGCACCAGCAACCGAACATTACATTTTAATTTTAATTTAAAAATCCTCAAACCATGTCTCAATGACGAGAAATGTTATTTAACTCTAAAAGTCACTATCATTTCATCTCTATTTTCAACCAGTTAAACTAAATTATTATTAAATTTGTTACATGTTATTTTAAAAACATAACAGTCATAGTTGATTCAGTTATTATGAGTGTGAAACCAAGCGTATTATCACGAGTCTTTATATATATATATATATATATATATATATTATATATATATATATATATATATATATATATCTATATATATATATATATATATATATATTGTAATACATCTAAACATACATTTACATCTATATAACACATATTTATAAAGGAATTTCGCTGGATTTACACCAGCTGGGGCTTGAAACGGGCTAAACATTGCTTAATTCTTCACGAACGGCGACGGATCATATTATTTCACGTGTTAGTAATGTAAAATATAGAATTATAAATGTACAACCCCCCCTAAATTGTCTTCAAGATGCTGTAGCAGGGTCCGGTCAGATAAATGGAATTCTGATCTTATTCTTTACTCTGGCTGTCTGGCTGGTCTCTTGACAAGTTGAATGTCACAGTGCTTTCAACCGACACAAGTGGCAGGTTTTTTATATTGCAACTTTCGTCCCACGCACGTTGTTGTTTACTATTTGACCCGTGCTCCAAACAGCATTGTTGTTATGTTTTTTGCATCTAGAATGCCGGCCAATACTTTGCAGGTCATGCGTGGTTTTATGAGGTCTATTCAAAACATTTCCTCATTAGGAAAAAATGTTTGCGTGTTATTTAAAAGATTACTTTCCAAATTTGGAATTGGTATTTCCGTCGATTCCGGTAATGATTGCACTACAACTCCCTACATTATCACAAATAATGTCTTCGTAACACTTCTGTCCGGAAGCTATTACAACATTCCGTTCCTTTCAGTTGCATGTCTGTAATATGCCCGCAGACGGATAATTTATCTGCCCGTCCTTGTGCAAACACCGACCCTCGTTTAACCATCTGGGAGGTGACTCTTCACGACAGTAATTAGTGAGGTCACAATAGCCATATACCAGTGCTAAATAAACTTGCTGGGCACATGTCGTGTTAATCCGTCGCGCTCAAAGTTTGGTATGCGATAATTTTACCAACATTGTCTGTCCGTCAACATTGCATCAACTGTCTTCTCTTTCAGCATGGATGGTCACGGAAAACAGTCAAGACGAATTAATTTCGGAGAAGAAGTGTAAACAATGGCTCTAGAAAACAATACTGCCAGAGAGGAAAAGAGAGAGCGAACCAAATTATGTGAAAAAAAAATGGCGCAGGGAGTGGATGATGTTTTTTGCTGCACTGGGATTAACATTATTGCTCAGAACGGGTAACGTTCTGAGTCAAATGGGATGGTGGAATGAAAAGGAGAGGACACCTGATTTTCCTGTCAGGAAATCAAATACTCAGGAGGGTGTTTGTTTCTCTTTTATTTCGTGATACTAGTCGGTTGTACCAATTGGTGGTACCAGTCTGTGGAACAAGTGTGTGGTATAAGCTAGACACCAACATCAGACGGGGTCTTAAAAGACGATGGCTCATCTTCGAATTACCCCACGATACTACGATGGACGTGTTGTGGCCCACCAGATTTGACCGGTGATGAGAAGAACCAGCCCATAACCTGCAAAGAGCAAGCATCAGCTGGAGCAGAAGCCAACCGACATCTTACTGACAGCTAAGTACACATTTCAGAGCTGCCAAGTGAGCTCTTTTTCCTAAGAAAATCTGTCAACACCATATACAGGGGTCATCACTACTGGTGAATCTTTAAAGATTATTCCTAATTCAACCCACCTTTATTTATTTCACATTTTTAACTATAATGGAATATTACATTTGTTATCTATGCATATATAAATTTGTAGTGGATTTAGTCATTTCTGGTGAACTTCACCCGTATCTCAAGCAATTTTAAATTCATATGACTGTCACGAGATGGATTTGGGACGACCCCTTCTCGATCTCTCTTTCATTCCGGCAGTACTCATTTTAATTTGTTGTACTGACTAATTGCATTCTTTTCCATGGTCAGCAATGCTTTCTTTCCCTGCTATGTAGCAGATATTTTGTATTTTTATTCTTACACTCCTTTCAGTAATAGTTCGTCTTGTCTGTTTACTTGACTATCCCTGGTGAGAGAGTACACAGGTGATGCAATATTAGAACGGCAGTCATGTTGGAAAATTCTCGTGTTACCATAACCTCGGCCGCAACGGATTAACATCAAATCTCTCCAACATATTTGTTTAATCGCTGATAAGGCAAAGGTGCGTCTTCGCCAAGGTGGTAAAGAGACGGGTTGTCTGTGCTCAAGTGACAGATAACGAGATTACTCGTCTATGAGACACCTTATGGACAGACATAAATGACATAATCGTTTCCTGTTCGACTTTCACGAAGACATTACTTTAAATGAAAAGTAATAAATTGTTATATCTGACACACATTGACGTATGAGGTTATTTATGTGTTGGTGAGTCTGCTTGCCAGGCAATCGGATGTTGTATTACCATATATGGGAGAGGTGACCTCTGCATCATGCACAGAGTTTTTTCATGTCGGAAATAATTTTAAATGTCCCACATGACACGCATGTTTGAAAACTATTGGCGTTCTGATTAGCCTCGTAACAAACAAATGCGGGGGTAGACTTGCAATATAATCTGACAATTTTAGCAAGTCTAGTTCACTGTGAGAAATCGCTTGCCAAGACTACAACCAGACCTTGCCAGAAGTTAGAATTCAGAATTCCATTTATCAGGCCAAACTTTTATTGGAGTATTTTGGAAGGACTAACACAGCCCAGGAAAAACCATTTTAATAAGGAACCGGAATCTGAGGAAACTGAAAACACACGGAGTCATAGGGGGAATTAATGTTAAATGTAACGACCCCTAGACACGTGTAAGAGGCCGGTTCAAGTGCCTTTATTTATCTGAGCAAATGAGCAAAAAGTCTGTTAGACAGGATTTGCTTACGTTGTGCATGTTACCTTTTATATTTTTTCATTACTTACATGTGAACTAATATGTGTATATTACCATGTGAATATTAATATGTGAAAATCGCTAGCGGATGTCCAAGTCAACCTCATCGTATAGAATGATAATTTCATGAACTACCACTGCAAGAGCTGGTGGCTGCTTTATCGCTAGTTTCATAAAGAGAACTAAAAGCCTAAGTAGCCTCAAGTTCCATATGGAGCAGGGAGGGAACGATAAATGAAAAGATTAACATTCTAAGTATATTGTTTACATTTTCAAACCAGTGTAAATGTCTATGTAAACATATTCCCTTTAAAATTAATGAAAGTTTCAAACTTTTCAACAAGTGTAGATATAAATAAAAACATATTCAATTTATACTGTGAACACTTTTCAATCAATGGAGATGTAAATGTAAACATATTCTATCTGTACTTTTAACCTTTTCATTAAAATGTAAAATAAAGATAAAGCTATTCAATTTAAATGTAAAGAAAGTTTTCTCTCGAGGGATTAAGTTTAATTCTCATCAAGGGTAAATTCTGAGGTAGATGTGATGGTGGAATAGCGAGAAGAGGACCCATAACTATGGGTTGGAAAACGCAATACTCAGGAGAGCGTGTTGCTTCTGTTCTCTTTACCACAGTTGTTGGTGATACCAGTGAGGGTACTAATCTCTGGAACAAACTGAGGGTATAAGTGAAGTGGCGTAGAACTAGCAACCATCATCAGAGAATCTTAGACACGCAGGATCAGCTTGGCAGTTACTCCTTGATCTTACTTGGAACGTGCTGCGCCTTTAATCTTGACCAGAGACGCGAGAACTCCAGTGACCTATCTACACAGAACTAAACCATCAGCGGGAGCAGAACGTACCATTGGCAAATAATTGAAACCTATAAGCTGCCACGTGAACTCCTTTATAAACTTTCATCCCATCACAACAGTGATGACAGCTTTGTTAAATCATTATTCAAATTTTCTAAAACTGTGTTAAACCTAAATGATTATTAAATTTGGTATTTGTAATTACACAAATTTAACTTCGATTTATTCATTTTAATTGTACTGCATGTTTGTCTCAGTCAATTTACTCAGTACTCTCTAAACAGAGGTATACCTTAATAATAAGAATTCCACTGAGTGAATCAGGGTGGGGGCTTGACGAGCTAAAATTAGTCATTGCTTAATTCTTCATAAAAGGCGGCGTGCCAAAATAATGTTAACAATTGCCTGCCAATGCAGCAGTGTTCTTGACTTCGGAAATATCTTATGAATACCCCCTTCAGATAGAAGCATCATTATCCTTCTATCTACCACTCTGCTAAGAAAATCTTGTGCGAAGGTAGACATCTTTGGTCTACCTTTAAAGGCCCATATTAAATACTCTTGAGTTTTAGTAACTGTTGAACCACTACCGCAAAGCTGGGGAGGTAATCCGTGAGAATAATATACCCGTTGAAGTAATATTTTACTGATTTAAATTAGTTGGGGCTCATCAATAGAGCCAAATTCTTACTCCTCATAGAAGGTCAGGGAAGATAGACAGTTTACACGACCTGGATCCTATCCTATAGTACTTGTTTTCTTAAATTCCTATGAGGCTCCCTAGAATTGTAGTTAAATCACGTTTCTGCTAAGAGTAATCTTGCGCTAAAGGTAGATAACCTTTGAAGACCCTCAGTAGATACTCTGTAGTTTGGCCACCGTTGCACCATCACTGCAGAGAGCAAGGGGAGTAAATCCCGTGACAGGACAAACGAACAAAAACGGAAAGGAAAGAAAATGTGACCTAGGTAAAAGACGAGAGCAATAATTACGAATAACACAGCCGAGGGCATTAATGTCAATGTACAGTGTTTGTCGTCATATTTTTAACGGATTATAAGCAAGTCTATTAGGTCTAGTCTCCAGACAAACACCATCAGATACCTAGGTCGAATAATAGGTATGAAATGGCCAGATGCCATGGCAGACATAAAACGGTGGAATACACAGACAACAAGCTACACATATGTAGGAGAAAGAAAGAAAATTAGAGATGGATAAGGCAGCACGTCGAGAAATAAACGAACACTATAAATAGAATGCCACCTAGGCTGGTCTCAAGCCGGTTCTGAAAAATTAAGGAGGGATTCTGACTGACCTGGATGCTTCCTGCGTCGAAGAAAGTAGCGGGTAAAACCGTGAATCCGCCAGACGGCTTGCAAAGGCACAACAGACCAATTACATGTTTGTTTTAAAATTTGATCCATAGAAACTACAGAGAGATAACCGGATTGACATTAAAGGAGACGGAACTGGCACGTATTACGAATTATGGATCATGGAATACCAGAAGTATTGGAACCAGGCCAGGAGCAAGACAGGCGATAGGATAGTATGGCGTTCTCTCTGGCAAATTTCTACAGTCTGGGTTAGAAGAGGAATAACTAAGTAAGTAGTGTGACCGGACGGCCTACCACGACAGCATTATCAGTGCTGAAACAGTAGACAAACGTGATAGAGATCTAGCATAAGAATAACCCAAGATTAAAGAAGCGAGCTAAGAACTTTAAAAACGACAAATGTACTTACTACAGTTTATCACAAAACAAGAAAAGTTACATTTTTCTAACAATAAACTTTTAGACGCGAACTCAGTCTTTTGGCGGGAATCGCATAGCAACGATTGACGTCATCTAATTTACATAGAGTTAGTTAAATTGTATGGAACCTAAGACGCGTCAACAGTGAGAAATGCAGTTAGCGACCCATAGCTAGACTGCTTGCGTCAGGGTCATCGAACCAGAGCTGACCAAGACCCTACTCCACCTCCAAGTGGTAGTACTGGAAACAGGCTGCATCACTGCAGTCTGGCTGAGTGAGTAGGGATCGACGAGGGAAGGCAAATCCGGTCACAAACATGTCGTGCTGAAGTCGTATGTGTCAGCCGAAAGGCGCAAATATCGCAGCTCCGCTGTAAACGGACACAACGCAACCAATGTCCTTTTCAGGATGAGCGAAGAAGAAGAAAAGTTAAATTTTATGTTACACAGTTAACGGTGCCTAATAGCTGTATCCAATCAAATAAGTTGGGACATTTTTTTGTTAACACCAATCAAAGCAATCCACGGCAATTTTCAACCACGCGAAGTTTTAGTTAGACACAAACTGTAGAGGACAAAGGGGTCTGTTCCTGATCGCCAACTTTCACGGACGTAGTTTTAACTGGAAGCGGTGTCAACCTGACGTGTACCCCCAGTCTGCTACAAAAAGTCCTTGGCCAATGAATACACATTCCTTGCAGTTATCAAATAAATGATATTTTCATCATCTCAGTTGAGAAGCAGATTTATTTCCGATACTGTGAATTTAATTTCACGTAAGTACAGTGTCGCAAAATGTTTGTTAGATTTTCAGCGGACATCATGATATGTCCAGGTAGGATATAATGTCGAGCAATCATTTTGAGTAACTTAGCAAAAATACTGAACTTCAAACCTAACAAGCAAGGTAGATGTCTCACTTAATCTAGCGCCCAAGAATAAAAAAATAATGAGAAATCTTTTGAAGAACATTTTTTAAACACGATGAATGTTATGTGCCACCGTGGCGTGAAGTAAAAGGGAGGAACTGTGTGGGCAGTTAGGGAACGATTTACAGTCAAAGGGAATGAATAAGGAGAATTGGAATGGGAAGTTGACAGAGTACAAACAGGGGATGCGCGAACAATAATGCGCATGAAAAGGGTGAACGATAATCCAGTGAAGCACGCTTTTCTCAGCAGGCACTCCAGAAGGCGTGAGTTAGTGTGCAGATGGCACGTACACTAGTAGCCATGTTGAAGGCAGTACTCAAGTAGTTTAGGTGATGAATATTTCACGGGCAAGAAGTAGTTTTGGGTAATGATTAACCCGAAATATTGAATAGTGAGAATTCTTGTCTAGAAGGAGAAACGGTGTGAATTAGATTTTATTCGGAAAGAGAAAAGGTTTGTAGAGTGAATTATAATACATATAGACAGTAGTCATATTCTTCAGCGATGAAAGGGAAAGTAACAACCCCGGCGAGGTCCAGTTCTACCAATAGATAACCTGAACACTGAGAGGATACATATAACAATAATCTGAGGAAATCGTAAGGAAGAAAGAACAGAAATAGAGACTATAGCACCTGAGTGATTATCTATGGTTAAAGATCAGAAGGTGTAGATTCGATACTGAACAAGAGAGAGAGAGAGAGAGAGAGAGTGAGGGAAGGAAGAAATATTGAGAAAGAACTTACACATTGTATATGCTGTGATGGACCAAATGTGGAGGTCAGAACAGACAGCAATGATCCTCTCATATGTAAATAAACGGTATTTCAATTATTATGGCGTTATCGCATCACGTGCTGTGTGTGTGTGTGACTGTTATACTTATGCAGCATGTCAATGCTAACTAAAGAGGTAAAAGAACCTAGGCAGACATTGCCACATAATATGATTCATGATACAGCGACCCGGCTGTCACATCTGTGTATAATTGGTGCCGTGACCAACGTCTAGCAGCATACACACATTGTTTCTAAACAGTAGTTCAGCAACTATGCTTTATACTTTCAACTCTCCTCGCTTCAGGCAGAAGACACAGATACATTTTGACGCTGTGAAAGATTTCAACAACCAAGAACGACAAATAGCCCAGATAATACAGAATAATACAGCCAGAAGACACCATAATACGTTTTCGGATCTGTGACAGACTTCAACAACTACAGACGGCAGGGTACATCTCAAACAGAATTCATTTTTACATTTCGATAACATATGAAAAATAGAATCAGAGTACAAACAGTGAAAGTGTAAACAGAAGAAGTTGACAGGTTGGGAACCAGTCAACCAGAAACGCCAGCTCAGAAATCAAGTCTAGATGATTTTTCTTCACACCTTCCTGCACGAGAGGGGGTCGCAAAGACAAAGCGGGTACAACATTCACTGTCCTGTAACACCAAGTCGGAAACAAATTGTTTTCATTCAAATCTTCTAGCACGGGGACACTCATCACAGCAGACGGAAAGGTCGACCTGCAACGCTGAACAAGTAGTCTTAAGACAGGTCATAGAGTGCATTACAGTAACCGATTCACGGATAGAATCCCGTGTGTAGCAAAACAATACAGTGTGCAGTCCGGATGGTATAAAAATATAACAATAGTGTTTGTTAAAAAGAAAAGTCGGTCACGCGTGCAACATCGCGACAAAAAGAGTACTCCAACGCAGACGTCTTAATTAATTAGTTTAATTAGACGTTGTTGTATTATTATTGTTGTCTTATTACTATTCCTATCATTATTATTACTACCATTGTAGTGTCAGATAATATTGATTTGTAATAGTGTATACATAAAATTTGTTTTGGTAACCATAACATTTTTTTCCCAGGAAACCCAAGACTAATAGAAAAATTTCCATTCATTTTCAGGTGCAAGTTAAAGTTAACAGTAGAAATAAGTAACTATTTTTCAGATTGTATGATGGCACAGACCGAACAGACACAGTATAACATGCAAGACAGTCAGACTTTGGCCCTCGTAAAGACGATTGTCGACACATTAGCCAAGGTAGACAGCAGGGCTAAATACGCAAACATAAAAGGTAATGTAGACTTATTTTCAGGTGACCCACACGCATGCCGTAAGTGGCTCACAGACATTGATAAATATGCAATGTCAATAAATGCAGATGAATTTGAGAAAGTTAAAATTGCGATTTTTTAATATGCTGGTCTGATCACAGATTTTCTCAGAACGCGATTAGACACATTACTCAATGAAAGAGATCTTCAACCTGAGTCTAAATCATACGATACGAAGGGGAAAGGACATTGTCACACTTGTGATGGAGAAAATAATGAACAAAATAAAATCCTAGAAACAGCTGCTGGACGAGCACACTGGAACACACTTAATAAAAGAAGAATAAGAAAGGCGGTCAGGAATTTTGTGGCAGAAGTTAGAAAAGGGAAGTCCATAGAAATAAATAAAATCTACATAGCAAACCAAAAGAAGTGCCAGATAAGAATACAGAATGGTTGGCAAATGAAGGTAGAACCGCTAGGAGTGTGGAGCAACATAATAGGATCTGGTCAGCAAAATGTCACAATAAAGGAAGAAGGTAATAGGAATAGACTATGGACAAGTCAGGTTAGGACAACAGTCCAGAAACAGGAAAATATACAGAGAGACGGTCAGCGTTGGTACACAAGAACCAGAAACAAATGAAACAAAGATGATTAGCGCCGGAACACAAACTGAGATTGATACTGTAGCGTCACACTTGGGGCCAGCACAAAATGAGAAAGACGTCATGAGAGAAAATGAAACATGGTCACATGTCTTAGACAATACGAGACAGTCTAAGATGCCACTCAGTGTAAAAGGGACGACCCGACAAACGGCTAAAGAAATAGTAGTACCACAGCATAGGGATAGCATCGAGTTAAAGAATAAGAAGGATGAACCGATGCAGATATTACTGCAAGAGAAACAAAGATCAGTGAAGGTGGACAATAGGAAAGAGAAGATAGAAAAAGTACAGGACATGGACACATCTTATAGGCCTACAAGAGTTGAAATAGATATGGTTCTGACGAAAATGATAGATGACGAAAACATGAAGAGACGACAGAGAAGGATAGAGCAAGAAAATCGTAAACGAAGTCAGAAGAGAAATAAAGGAAGAAGCAAATATAGATATTGCTAAACAGATTTCGTTGGAAAGGCATAGGGACAAGGAGGTCACTATAGAAAATAGTGGAGACAAGACGGACGGGCGACGAAGAGCGAAATAGCGGAGAAAGAAGGAAAGAAAAGGAGATAGCACAAAGAGAAGTTCATAACCTTGTGATCGAAATCATGGATGAAGAAACAGATATGGAGGACACAGATAATGAGGATTACAAAGAAGAGGATAGATCAACCAGGAGAAAAAGTCGACAGACAGTTAATGAAGCAGAATATAGCAGTAGACGGAGATGGTCGTCAGAATCGGTGTCGACTGACTCAGACAGTGTAGTGTCTGAGGAGAGTGACGGTAGTCACAGAAAGAAAGGAATTATAGAAGAGAAGAGAATAGTAAAAGAATTAAGGAAGAAGGGAGTAAATATAGAAGTAGGAGTAGAGAACGGGAGTTTTCAGCATATAACGTTGATAAAATACTTGCAGACAGAGCAGAAAGGTGGAGATGTTATGCAGAGACGGTCAGTCAGACTGCATGGAGGGAATTGTCGAATAAACGATGGAAGGAAAAGAATAAAAATGGCGATGTTAGCTAAGTCGTGAGTAGACTTTTAATGGAGTCATTCTCCGCCGAACAGAACAGAAACCATAGGGAAATGGATAAGAGATGAGAGTCATGGAGAAATGACGGGAGTATGGAGAAGCCACAGGAAGGATGGCACAGACATATAGAAGAGGTAGTTCTAGAAGGAACGTGTGTAGAGGTGAGAAGCCATGGAGAAAATGGCAAAGAGAGATTTTTGCGGCAGTGGCCGAGTCTTATGAAGACTTTGGGGAGAAATCATATATTTTTTTTTCTCCGTAATACAGGAAGAGGAGAAATGAGTTGAGAACGTTCTAGAGAGAGAACGAAAAACATATAAAAACGTTTAGTGCGGTGTTTACCAGACTACAAATGCGAGTCTATGGAGGGTAAACCTCACCGAACATATACAACAGAAATTCAGACACTGGGAGACAGTGTTGTGAAAAAAAAGAAGTCAAGTGACAGGTCAGCAGCAGAAAAACACACAAGTAGGTCAAAGCGACAACGCGGTTTAAGATATGTAGACCCAAAAAGTTTCAAATATTTCCGCGTAGTAGACCAAGGGCAGAAGTCTAGTTAGTAAAGGGTGGACAGGAGGGTGGCAATTCAGTGTTGCCATGATAGTAAATGGCTCACGCCATCAGGAATTATGTATATAGGGAGACATGACAGAAGACATGTTTGGCTTTATACGAGAGAAGAGGAAGGCCAGACAATTCACACCAGGTGTGTGAGTTGACAGAAAATAATACAATATGATGGGTTTACATGTATGACAATAGAAGCGACTGGATGAATGTAAGGAAATAAACTTTGTATGGATTTGTACAGAGTTGGTAGAATGTGAGTGAGAAAGACAAGGGTTAAGAACAGTCATAAATGTGAAGAGGAAAGGTCACTTAAGAAAAGTGACGGGAAAAAAAAACATTCCCCAGTTTTGTTATGACAATATGTTGTAACATAAGAAAATAATGACATGTTAAGTGATATGAAAAAAAAATGAAGACCACTAAGGAAGTGGAATGTATAACATGTCAAAAGTATGTTTTTAAAATCATGTAACATAAGTAGATAGGAAAAAGGAAAGATGAGAAGTCATAAATGGGAACGAGATGTTGATGAATGTACGTTCCCAGTACAAGTTGATTGTGTTATGAACAGGGAAACTGTCCTTTGGCACAGATAGGAATTGTTAATGTGCTGAGCTAGGGTTGTAACAGCACATTGTTAAGGATTTTTTTTTTTTTGATACATAGTTAAGTACAATAATGGTTGGTACAGTCATTAAAATAAATTTTTTACCCTACGGATAAATAATTTATTTTTAGGGGAGATAAGGAGATATATGTGGCAGTTAGGGAACGATTTACAGTCAAAGGGAATGAATAAGGAGAATTGGAATGGGAAGTTCAGAGAGAGTACAAACAGGAAATGCGCGAACAATAATGCGCATGAAAAGGGTGAACGATAATCCAGTGAAGCACGCTTTTCTCAGCAGGCAGTTCAGAAGGCATGAGTTAGCGTGCAGATGGCACGTACGCTAGTAGCCATGTTGAAGGCAGTACTCAAGTAGTTTAGGTGATGAATATTTCACGGACAAGAAGTAGTTTTGGGTAATGATTAACCCGAAATATTGAATAGTGAGAATTCTTGTCTAGAAGGAGAAACGGTGTAAGTTAGATTTTATTCGGAAAGAGAAAAGGTTTGTAGAGTGAATTATAATACATATAGACAGTAGTCATATTCTTCAGTGATGAAAGGGAAAGTAACAACACCGGCGAGGTCCGGTTCTACCAATAGATAACCTGAACACTGAGAGGATATATATAACAATAATCTATGGAAATTGTAAGGAAGAAAGAACAGAAATAGAGACTATAGCACCTGAGTGATCATCTATGGTTAAAGATCAGAAGGTGTAGATTCGATACTGAACGAGAGAGAAAGTGAGGGAAGGAAGAAATATTGAGAAAGAACTTACACATTGTATATGCTATGATGGACCAAATGTGGAGGTCAGAACAGACAGCAATGATCCTATCATATGTAAATAAACAGTATTCCAATTACTATGGCGTTATCGCATCACGTGCTGTGTGCGTGTGTGTGTGACTGTTATACTTATGCAGCATGTCAATGCTAACTAAAGAGATAAAAGAACCTAGGCAGACATTGCCACATAATATGATCCATGATACAGCGACCAGGCTGTCACATCTGTGATTGTACATCCAGAATAAATGTCTACGGAAATTATTTGATCACATGCCGGTTAATGACACATGAAATTGATAAAGAGGAATGTCTTCATATTTTTTCACTGTTGTTCACCAGTTCCAATTAATATTGTTTTAATTGATGACAAGACTTGTTTCAACTCACTTAAAGAAGTTCCAGTTGGATAAGTGACCTTAAAAAAGTACACATATAATTTATTAAAGCTGTCTCACCAAGCATAACCATCTGCAGATTTGAGGGAAGAACGAACTTTAAATATAAAATCTATACGATCACTCATCAAGAAATAAATATCTCTGGCGGACAAGACCAGTATCCTGAAGACTTGGTGAATAAATAAAATAAAAATAAAGGAAAACAAATAACATCTGAGTCAACACAAAGTCCCTCAGAATTTTTGACAGATTATTTGAGGAAATAGAATACTAATATTGTAAGAGACATGGCCACAGTAGACAATAATATTCCAGCAATGGAAAGCACAGCTGGGAGGGCGGACAAGGGAGACTAGAAATTAGAGGAAGAGCAATGTAAGAAAACACCAAGGCGACAGATCAGCGTAAGCAAGCGTGAAGGCAGCAAATTATTGTAAGAAACTATTAAGGCGACAGATGAGTGTCAGAAAGCGTAATGGCAACAGAGCTACCATGTATGGAACTGAGGAGTCAGCTCAAAAAAGAAATTTCTGGCAAGCTACTACCCTAACCTTAAATTCACTTGGAGGAAAAGAACTGACGGCCACAGTATACACACTATCAGTCACATTAAAGGTTCATCAGCGCATCATAGATGAATAAGATGACAAATGGTCACCTAGGGCCGGCTTTAGACCTATTATATCGATTCCCCCGAATTCGGCCCCAAGGCATCGTATTTAGGCCTACTTTTGTTTTGTTGTTGCATCTACTAAAAGATTTTCTGTAATGTTACTGGCCCTTCTCGAAAGCCTGTTGTCAAAATATGATGGGAATCTAAACAACACAGCTGTGCTATACCAACAAGGAAAAATTGTTTGATGCACGCATAGATGCAGCAGTAACAATTGATGACGCCCAAGAAAGAAGTGAAGCAGAATTGTTGTATATTCATATGAAGGGTTAAGTAGTTATTACTTTCACCACTTTTCTGGCATGATTTACTTTGTCACGTACATTTTGTGGAAACAAAGGAATATTTCTGCTGAAATTTCTTCCTTGAAAAATGTTTTAACTGGTTTAAAAACAACCATTGAGAATAGTTTTCAAGACAGGTTAATTGGTCCCACATTGATCGTGCCAAGCATCTAGAATTGACTCCAGTATTTCATTCTAAACACATGAGTAAATAAACAAAAAAGTAGTAATTTGAGTACGAGTTTGATGTGGAACAGTCTTATTGCACCAGGAGCTTACAGAGCGGAATGTTTCAATCAAGTGTTAGAGAAAGCTTGACCCTCACTTGAATTAAGGTGAGAACAGTTAAACAAGCGTGTGCGTGCGCAGACTTTTATGCAAATTCTAGACTCTTGACAAGATCACTGTACATTATTGGGCTGTAGATCTCAAACTCGCATCGAGCAGGAAAACGATGCATTTCAAAGTGTAAAATCAGTTGATATAAATGGCTGCGTGCTTTGTGAAGAACAAGACACGTTACATCCAACTGTTCCATCTATTTAATGTTTATGAAAGTGGTTATTTTGTAAAGTCATCCCAGTCCGGGCACTGTTAAAACTGTTCAAACTAATCCTTGCTCTACCTAAAGTCAGCCCTGCCCTTACAGCTTAGCAGACAGCAGTGAGAGCCTAGAGAAAAGTAAACACTTTTATATCAACTTATGAAATATTTAAGCTGTTCAGATTTCAAGTACGTGTGTAGAACACGTGGTATTAAAGCTAAGGGATTAATAATACGTTTAACGAACAATTTGATTAAACTAAATCGCCGACATTGTGGATGAGCAGCGTTTAATAAAGCTTATCTGATGCTATTCGGCTCTCCTTCATTTTGCTGAAATAAAACAAAGACAAGACTCGTGCGGAGCTAGGGGTAACAGCCTTCAGACAAGAATTGAAGTACCTTCATGGCCAGCGAAAAAAAAGTCATGAATTAGTCCAATGCGCAAGAAGTAAACAATCTAGTTTCTTTGGGCATGTGATGAGAAGAAGAAAGTGACTAAAGAAAAGACTGAAGAAAACAGAGATATAGGACAACAAAGAGAGAAGATGCTGGAGAGGTTAGCATCATGGCACAGAAAGAGGTCAACAAGAGAATTAATAAACAGTAATGGAGACGGGAAGTTGTGAAGAGACATAGATTGTCTACGCCACCACGCATGATACTTGAAGAAGACAGAAAATGTTTTTTTAAACATTATAGACAAATTTGATCAATGAATATGTTATACTACTTTGCATATAGAGCTTCAGAAAGCTGTGGAAATATCTTTGCTTGACTTACCATCGTAAAGTGTTTGGCATCCCAGAAACTATCTAGGTCACCAGTTTTGTAGAACATCACCATGACAACGTCCTTATTTTCCAGAAACTGTTTGAAGGTGCAGCCATCTAACTTGCGGACATCGTTTACGCCAATGAAGGGGTCGGGGTTGTGTTTAGCTTGTGGTGATTCAACGTCTTCTCCAAAGTGGACTTTACGAGGCATCTCTGACTACGTACTTTTCTTCCTATAATGATTACACCGATTTATGAACTGGTTGCGGGTTTCTGAATTTAAAACTTACGCACAGAATGATGCTGCAGTTGGAACAGTTTACCACAGAGAGATGGTGTTCAATACTGTCTGCGTTATTAGTGATTCCTGCATTGGTGGGCTATCAAAGAAACAGCAGCGATGGAATAGCCATTGCACGGCATGATGCTACGTCCAAGGACAAAGTGTGTACACATACCGGTGACGTCATGTGCGTTCAGCAGCACGTAGTACTAAAGTTTGCACACTCGCGTAATGTACTACTTACGGTGCATCAATTAACATTTCTAAACTGTCTTCATCATTTTAATCATTATGAGTAAGAACACCTCCAATATATGGTACACCCGCCAATATATGGTACACCCGCCAATTTATGATACCCCCGCCAACATATGGCACACCCGCCAATATATGGTACACCCGCTTATTTATGGTACACCCGCCAACATAAGGTACACTTGCCAACATGTGGTACACCCGACAATATATGGTACACCCGCCAACATAAGGTACACATGCCAACATGTGGTACACCCGACAATATATGGTACACCCGCCAACATAAGGTACACTTGCCAACATGTGGTACACCCGATAACATATGGTACACTTGCCTACATGTGGTACACCCGCCAACATATGGTACACTTGCCTACATGTGGTACACCCGCCAACATAAGGTACACTTGCCAACATGTGGTACACCCGTCAACATATGCTACACTTGCCTACATGTGGTACACCCGCCAACATAAAGTACACTCACCAACATGTGGTACACCCGCCAACATATGGTACACTTGCCAACATATGGTACACCCGACAACATATGGTACATCCGCCAACATATGGTACACCCGCCAACATGTGGTACACCCGCCAACATATGGTACACCCGCCAACATATGGTATACCTTCAAACATGTGGTAGCCCCGCCAACATATGATACACCCGCCAACATATAGTACACCCGCCGCGAAAATATAGAAGCTTCTTCTATAATAAGCAGCGAGAATTCACTTGTTAAATACATAAATACATAAATGTTGGATTCATATTTACCTGCACTGCTTAATATAACTGAGGTAAAATCCAGAAATTTTGTCACCGAAAAGCAACAGAGGCGGGAATATTTGTTGGACCTCTTGCAGGAAGGTCTCTCAGAGACCTCGGAGCATGAAGCTACCACAGCTGCTGGACCTCTTGCAGGAAGGTCTCTCAGAGACCTCGGAGCATGAAGCTACCACAGCTGCTGGACCTCTTGTAGGATGGTCTCTCAGAGACCTCGGAGCACAGAGCTACCACAGCTGCTGGACCTCTTGTAGGATGGTCTCTCAGAGACCTCAGAGCATGGACCTACCACAGCTGTTGGACCTTTTGCAGGAAGGTCTCTCAGAGACCTCAGAGCATGGACCTACCACAGCTGTTGGACCTCTTGCAGGAAGGTCTCTCAGAGACGTCGTAGTCTTGTGCCGGTGGTTTCTGTGTCAGTTTCAATAGGAGTGAATTTGAAAGCTGCAACCGAGGTTGAGTGGGTTCAATTCTTTGCACTAGACAACAGGAGGCTGACACTTGGGAGTCATGACCTAAGTGGACCCTCCTCCCTTAGAGTGTAAATGAGATTAAGAGGCCGAAACACTTGATCGACGGGGAAAACTTCGGATGATTAGATTGCCTCCTGTTGTATCGCTATGCACAGAGTGTCCCATCATAAATATACAAGTAAAATAGATGCATTGACGTCACTAAATAAACAGTGAATAGGAATCTTCAAATGATGTTTAGACTTTTCCGTACACATATTTGTTTTATGAGTGTGAGAAGTACGCATCATTAAAGCATGTATATACCGCTTAGACAGCACAGAGTACGCTGGCTTGGCCATGTCCGCCACATGGAAGATGGTCACATCCCTACAGATCTCCTCCACGGACAGCTAGCAGATGATAACAGCTAGTTGGGCGACCTCAGCTGAGATTCAAAGATGAGGGGGAGAGAGACAGGCAGGTATTGGACATAAATCCAGCAACCTGGGAAGAAGAAGCTGTCGGTCGTACCAATTGGCGATGCTGCCTACGGCGCCAACTCGGAGTGAGCAACAAGCGTAAAAGAAAAGAGCACGACGAAAGGTACACCAGGGAAGATAAGGAGCCGAGGGCTATGACTTCAGGGGCGCATCCCCAGTTATGACTGAAGGGCTATCACCTCAGGGGCACATCCCCATAGTCAGTTACGACTGAAGGGCTATCACCGCAGGGGCACATCCCCATAGTCAGTTATTACTGTTATTCCACTGTTGGGGAATTTCTTATACTGCAGGAAAAAGTCGATATTTGTCAGGTGGATTTGGAGAACATTTGATAAGTATCGTGACATACATGTTATGTGTGTTTCTGAGCGTGTTCACTTTTGTGGGTGGGAAGATAAGAATAGAGGTTGTTGCAATAAAATACCACTAACATTTTGAAACGTGATTTTTCCATTTTAACATCATCATCAATCCCCTTTCTACTTTCCAAGGAGCACAGGTTCTTAAACAAACGTATGCCATGTCCGCCAATCGCTTGCCATTAGCTCAAAGTCCTTCCCCATCTTTCTCATTATTTTAATTTCTGTCATAATTTCTTTTTTCCATGAGTTGTTAGACCTACGTCAGCTTCTTTTTATATGAACCTCCTTGCGGTATTATCAACAGATTTCTTCAACGGGTGTCCTCTTTCATCGTCATCGTCTTCTTCTCATCTCTTATTTTACTGGCGCCTTGTCTGGTTCTTGTCATCAATACCACATTAGTGATATTGTCATACCAAGTTTCATACGTGTCCTCTGAAACTCATGGGCGTGTAACGTGTCGGATTAGTATTCAAGAGCAAAGTGCGTTTCTATAGATGTTCACGTGAGACCTTAGAAAACATATTTGGAGTGAAAGCTGTCTTTGTGATTGAGAGGACGCCTAGATATGAAGTTTCGTCCGTGACTGAACTTACAGGACAGCTAGTGTGTAAATGTCTTCAGATTAATCACTGACTAAGTCGTAGGGGATGATTTATGTCGGAACGTCTTCTAATAAAGTTTGTGAATGAATGTACTCAAAGACAATTTGTATTTTAGACAGTCAGATTTCGAATAGTGTCCGATTGGATACGCGGTCAGAGCGCTTGCACCTAGCAGCAAAGTTACCAGGTTCGGGGATAGAAACATGAAGACGTCAAGCTCCAATGTGACTAACTGTAAATGAGTACCTGACTCAGCTCTTGGGTTGGGAACGGCAAAGGTAGTGAGGAAGGCATCATGCCATCCAACTGTTAAACTGTACTGAGGGAGCCGCGCTAGCGTAGTGGTTACCACACCGCTCTGGCGACCGGGTGATCCAGGATCAAACCCGGGCGACGGCATTTGAGGATTTTTCGTCGACCGGGATTTGGACTTGATTAACTCGAGACCTGGCGAACCATTTGAAGGAGTGTCGTCGACCAGGGATTGGCGGCTCCTGAGCCGACCCAGCTCTAATGGGTACCTCCGAAATCGGCGAGTATCTGCCTGAATGGCGAGGGACACCTGTCTCTGTACAAGAAAAAAAGGGAAAACTCACGTAAAATCAATGTCAGGTTAAACATTAATAATAACCTGAGATTTCGCCTCGAGTATTAGCGGGCGTACGAAAAAAAAAAAAAAAAAAACTGTACCTTGATTAGTGACGTCTCTTACACTCCACTTCCCTACGGCGATATTTACTGTGTGAGTACCTTTACTATTTAAAGTTCGAATGTAGTAGGGACCACTTTTGTTCTGGAGCGTGATGATGTGTCCCGCTGTTAACCTATCAGAAGTTTTCTATGGGACCCCACAATACTACTGGTTCGAGGAGGTAATGCCGCACCACGGGTTGTTGAAGAAGATATAGAACTGGGACGTTCTTATTGACCGGAGTAGCTAATGCCACGTCATGTGCTGTTGGTAACGATATAGAGTCCCGACTACTGAAGTAACTGTTATGGCACGTCAAACGTAGTTTGTCAGGAGTTAGTCAGAAGTAGTTAGTGATTAGAGATTGATCTACCTGGGGTTATCCTCGATTGAAGTGTCAACTGAACGGATTGTTATAGTTTCCTGGCTGAGTGTACATTTATGCCACGGAGTTTTAGATGTCAGTGTAAACTAAGCCATGTCAATGTGTTTTAGATGTCAGTGTAATCTAAGCCATGCCAATGTGTTTTAGATGTCAGTGTAATCTAACCCATGCCAAGGTGTTTTAGATGGCAGTGTAATCTAAGCCATGCCAAGGTGTTTTATATGTCAGTGTAATCTAAACCATACAAAGGTGTTTTATATGTCAGTGTAATCTAAACCATGCCATTGTGATTTAGATGTCAGTGTAATCTAAGCCATGCCAAGGTGTTTTATATGTCAGTGTAATCTAAGCCATGCCAAGGTGTTTTATATGTCAGTGTAATCTAAGTCATGCCATTCTGTTTTAGATGTCAGTGTAATCTAAGCCATGCCAAGGTGTTTTAGATGTCAGTGTAATCTAAGCCATGCCAAGGTGTTTTATATGTCAGTGTAATCTAAACCATACAAAGGTGTTTTATATGTCAGTGTAATCTAAACCATACAAAGGTGTTTTATATGTCAGTGTAATCTAAACCATGCCATTGTGTTTTAGATCCCAGTGTAATCTAAGCCATGCCAAGGTGTTTTAGATGTTAGTGTAATCTAAGCCATGCCAATGTATTTTAGATGTCAGTGTAATCTAAGCCATGCCAAAGTATTTTAGATGGCAGTGTAATCTAAGCCATGCCAAGGTGTTTTATATGTCAGTGTAATCTAAACCATACAAAGGTGTTTTATATGTCAGTGTAATCTAAACCATGCCATTGTGTTTTAGATGTCAGTGTAATCTAAGCCATGTCAATGTGTTTTAGATGTCAGTGTAATCTAAGCCATGCCAATGTGTTTTAGATGTCAGTGTAATCTAAGCCATGCCAAGGTGATTTAGATATCAGTGTAATCTAAGCCATGCCAAGGTGTTTCCGCATATCAGTCATATTTATTGGTGTACCAATGTCCAATAATTTTATTCAAGAACAGCCACAAGCCCCTATCTTTTGCTTAAAATATTTGGTTTTAATTTGTAAATGTGTGTGTAAATAAAATACACTGGCACAATGAATGAATCAATACAATTATGTATTGATAATGATAAAGTTATATATCATAAAAAATGGTTTTTTAGTGTTCATATATAAATTTATCTGTGTTCGATAATTTCACAAACTTTTAAGCATAAATCTTTGTCAGTTTTTATAACTCCTCAGTTTATTAGATCCTCTAAGACTTAGGTTGCCGACAATATACTTTGTCCTTTAAATATCCCCATAAAAATAATCTGCTGAAGTTAAATCATGAGATAACTGACAGACTATTCTATTGGACAATGTCTTCCAATTTTGTTACTGGAATTTGTAATTGTGATGAGCTACTGTTATTTTTATTTTCAACTCGCCCCAATTTTTTCTTTTCCATATAATTATTTGGGTTCTTTTATTTTATTAGGCTTTCGAGTTTACTAGTATTGGTTCTGGGTTATATCATTTGGTTGTTAGGAAAAATCCGACCACCTGCACCTACCCTGTTTAATTGTAGGGATGGGAAAAAGCACGACCCAGATTATCGTGGAACCAATAGAATTATTCTGGTAGCTAGAAGGTCAGCGGGTTACTTAATAGTATGTATTGTGTATGCGCGTGAGCAAAATAAATTTGGATTGGCTTGGTAAACACTGAGTCATCGGTTAAGCTTATGATATAATTGGCCGGGTCCGATTTAATTTATGTGCAAGTATGAAAATAGGTCATAGGTTGGTTGGAAGCGGTTCCATATAAACAGACGCGAACGCGATGACTCACTGCGTCTGTTATTGAATAAGAATAATTCATACTACTGTATATATTGAGCATCAAAAATCTTTTAGCGCTCATAAGTCCCAGAATTCTGCCGTGAAGAAGTGCCATTCTATATCGTCTGCTCAGTTCGAGAAATTCGGTATTAGTGGGAATGTCCATAACTTAATTAGCGGTGTAGAAATTTCTTTTTTTTATATATTTTTAAGAGCTTAGCACGTTAGAGTAAGCTTTCTTCTGAGATTTAATTTAGTTTTTATTAATCAGGAGTGCCATCAACTGCTGATTTATACAAAACTAAAGACTTAAATTGAATGCTGACGAAAAGATCAGAGAAGAACAAGCGGGTTTCAGGCCGAAACGATAATGTATTGATCAAATATTCACACTAAGAACAATTATAGAAGAATCACTGGAAATGTAATCGCCACTTATTATCACCTTCGTCGATTTTGAAAAAGCCTTTGATAGTCTACACCGCCCATCATTGTGGAAGATACTTACAATCTATGGTTTTTCAGAAAAATATGTGAATATAATCAAAGCGCTATATGACAATGCAAGATGTTGTGTTAGAACAAATAAAGGGAATACAGAATGGTTTACAGTAGAAAGAGGGGTAAAACAAGGCTGTATTATGTCACCACTACTTTTTGGAATAGCTATTGATTGGGTTATGAGAAACTATACCCACAATGAACAATTAGGTATAAAATGGACAAATGGAAAATTCCTGGGGGACCTGGATTTCGCAGATGATTTAGCATTCTTAAGTTCAAAACCCAGACAATCCCAAGAAGCAGTAAATAATTTGTGTCATCTTTCGGTTAAAATAGGTCTCCAAATAAATGCCTCGAAAACTAAAGTTATGAACTTTTCTAACGAGACCTTTAATGTTATCCTGAACGGTGGAAAACTACAGAAAGTTGAAAGTTTCAATTATTTAGGCAGTAAAATGACTCAGGATGGTGACACAACAAGAGAAATTCATACTAAAATTGATTTGGCAGCTAGCGCCTTCAATAGATTATCTAACATTTGGAAATTACGATCATTGAATATACATACCAAGCTTCGTCTGTTTAATTCAAATGTTATCTCAGTGTTAACATAGGCTGTGAGAGTTGGAAAATAACAAAATCATTGGAGAACAAGCTGAATACATTCGAGAACAAATGTCTTAGAAAACTCATGAACATCAGTTGGAAAGAATTCAAGACTAATCGACAAATAAGAGAAGACTCCAGGCAGAAATATGTCTCCAACTATATAAGGAAAAGACGATGGTCATATATCGGTCATGTCCTACGAATGCAAAACAACAGATTACCATTGCCGGCGCTCACTTGGGTTCCTGAAGGCAAGAGGAAAAAAGGAAGACCAAAAGAAACACTTAGAAGAACAATAATAAGAGAAGGAAGAACGTTGGGATTAAACAATGTGCAAGAGCTAAGAGGAGTGGCGTCACAACGTACAACCTGGGGAGCACTGGTTTCTGCCTTATGCGCCGTGTTTGGTGCTTAAAGAATTTATTATTATTATTATTATAGAGTGTAGTGTGAGTTGTGTCTATAATTTGTAGATGAATAAGTTAGCAGTATCTACGATTTGTGTAGCGGTTTTGAGATAATTTAACTGTATAAGGTTAAGTACTAAGCTTGGTGTAATGTAATTATGAGGTCCGTGTAACCACATTTGATTTTTGATAATTTGTAGTGTATATACGCGGGTGTGGTTGTGTATTAATTTGTTTTGTTATTTGGTTTTTATAGTCGGGAGACAGGGGTGAAGTGGATTTAATATTACAAAGATGATGTAGAATAAGTCTGTTTAATAATTGTGTTAAATTGATAAACTTCCCGGGTCAGTGCTTTAATAAGAAGTTAAGGCTGCGAAATTATTCTGTACCGGGGGATTTTAGCGTCAGCGAAAGGAATGTTATGACGCCAAAGGGGCGTGACACGCCCATAAAAGATTCAGGTCAGACCGTGTCTGGGGTTTACATAACAGACAGCGAGTTAAGTTGGTGCGGGAGAGAGATAGGAGGGAACGGTAAATTCGTCTGACCCTTGAGCAGAAATCTTTGTTTATTTCTTGTGCATAGCTTGTGTGAAGGGAAGATTTATTAATTTAGGGGACACCAGGGTGTAGAGGAAATTTTGGTGTTAATGGGTTAGGTATTAAGTAAGTTTGAATTGTTGTATAGTTGTATTTTTTTGGTCTCTACAGCAGTCACGGCTTGGTGGAGGTGTTGGTGGTTGAAATTATAAATAGCCCTAAGCCTAACTACGGACTTTGCCTTCTAGAGAGAAGGAGGCACGAGACATCGGCTTAATTTGAAGAAACTAGGGTTCGCTACTGTACCGGTGCCCAGTTACGTCGGTAACTCTGAAAGGACGCGGAAGTTCTCTTGTAGTGAGGGCCCATACCTCAGCGGGAACTGGTCTCCAAAATCAGGAGCTCTTACCTCGCAAAGGCCAACACAGTCGAAACAGGCTACGGGCCTGGTGATGTTACACACTGCCATAATAAAGCAGTGCGCCTAAACCTGAAGAGGGTTACCTCGGCTGTTTGAAGAATTGTCATCAGCAGTAAAACCAACTACAGCCTTAGACTACAACATATCGCTGTAGTTAGCAAGGCCCTCTTTATCCGTATTCAGGAAAGGAGAGAGGAAAAACATATATTTTCCAAATGCTAACGAGAGGAGGGGCGTGACGGAGAAGCAACTCATCAGATCCTCAGTCGTAGACGGTATAGTCGGAGAGGCACTGACCCGAGACAGAGGAGGGGGCGAGAAGATAGCGAGGACCAGAAAGGGTCCGATATAAAGACTTTGAGGACAGCTGAGTTAGCGCTGAAAAGTCAATTAGTGTAGCAGGGCTTGTGGTGTATTAGTCAATTGTGTAGGACAGCCTAGAGCGCTTTGAGACATTAGTTATTTAGTTAGACATCTTCAGTGGGATAGAGAGTTAGTTAGTAACTATAGTGTAGACAGGAGTGGTGGCTCTTTCTTAGAAACCCCCCACCAAGTATTACAGTATCAATTGTGTTTTATTTCATGCAGGTGTGAAAGAGAGTGCGGAAATTTTATAGTGTCTTTCATTTAAATTGTTCTTTTTTCCAGGTTGTGGGAACTTGCACTTTATTTTGTGTACTGTGGGATTGATTTGTTGTTTTTAATAAACTATAAAATGTACACTGGATCAGTTTATCTTTACCTATACTGTACTTATATGCTTTGCCTGTATAGTTGTGTCTGTGGAAATTTAGTGAAACCGTATCTCCTTTCTGGTAGTCAGAGGTGGTGAGACAGTAGCTATAACCTAGTAACAAGTGGCGAGGGAGAGTCAATCTCGGTTCTCACTCTCGAAGCTATAAGTCTCATCCTTCCACATTCACTGTAATTTTGATCTAAATCTATCTTCTCAGACTTTCTTATAACTAGTGTCTTGTCTCTGAACTCAGACACACTCTAAATTAAAGCCACTTCGTGACAGTAATCAAAAAATGTGTGACAGTAAAGGAATAATAGACTAAACAAATTATTATAATATATAGACATTGTGTTTTTTAGTGTGTTCTGCTAGTGCAATAAACACCGATTGAATGAATTTTCGATAGATAAACGATCAAACGCTGGTACTCTTGTATTAAGGTCTTTGGCTTGTTGGACTGGCCTATGCTGTATAATAGGGGAACAACAGAGGTGATTGCGTCATTAATATGCTGAACTGCCCTTGGTAAACTTCCGGTGTTATGTATTGCGGTTCGCACTAATGACCTGTCATCGAAACATCATTTTTTGGTGAAGCGTAGATGGCAGGGATTATAGTGTGATTCGTTTGCTTAGCTAGTAGGGGTTGTCGCACGGAAGGTCCAGGGTTCAAATCCTGCGTAAGCCACTCATCTCTGTTGTTTTTCTGTTGTCTAGTGTTCTACTTCTTTATTCCCTACGAGTGCCTGATAACATACCTTTATGTTTGTCTCATATTAATTTACTCTTGTCGAGCACACACGTGAACTTGTGATGTCCTACCTTCTAAGTTAGGAAGTTGTGATGTCTTATCTGCGAACTCTGGTATCCAGACGTAGGCTTTCTTTCCCATTAAACGGTAAACACTTAATGTGTACATTCTGCATGACTTTCCCAAGCATAACATTCTTGAAGCACAATTGTTATTTATCCAATAATATTAATTGGAAATTATGAACAAAGCTTTTCACTCTGGGAATCTGACACCGCACCACGAAAGTGTAATATCGTACTAATGTGGTGAGGCGCGCACCGTTCAACCTAGACACAGGGTTCGTTGGTTATATTAGGGAGCATGTCCAAATAGAAAAGCATGTTCTTACGGTCTGTGTCGGCGATATGACTGATGTGCTATCGGGCTAAATCCAGATTTCTCCTACTAATTATTTCACATATACATGGTGACGGACATCATTGGAGACTTTATCCGCTCCGGCCATTCAGCCACTAGTTGGCCTCTTTTTTCAATACATTGGCACCTTGCCAGTCAAGCAAAATAAGGTGCGTGGGCATCCTTGCCACGCAATCTTCTTCTTTGTACACTCTCAGACATCTACTTGAATGTGTTCAAAGAAAGCAATAGTCAGTTTGAGATTATATCAAGTCTCCGTAGAGCTTTTCCACAAACAGTACTACTGTCGGTCATATGTGCTCTCACTCTGTTTACCATTCTATAATTTCTTAATGTTGGGCATCTTTTGCAAAAAGCTTTTGTAAAAGCTGAACCTTGTTCAGCGGTGAATTTGTGAACGATGATGTTAAATGAAGGCACAGAAACGGATATGAAGGAAATGAGGAGGAGGATGATGAGAAAACAAAGAAACGCGACATGAGAATAGAGTCACCCCACGACACATTATCATCATTTCTTTACCACTCCTTAAGGACCATGGAACCACCACTGTAGGTGGTCTCCTGGCCGGGGATGTTGGCACCAAGTAGTCAGACGCTCTTGTGGCAGTGTTGTCTGTAGATATGTGTGTTACATTATGAGGTAGCCAGCCATATGCCGCTCATTGTAGTCTCCTTCTTACGACATGCTTGAAAGAGAAATAGTCATACAATTTCTTTGTCTTTGCAGACACCCATGGGATCTACATAGGACAAACATGGGATCTACATAGGACACACGTGGGATCAACATAGGACACGCATGTGATCTACATAGGACAAACATGGGATCTACATAGGACACACGTGTGATCTACATAGGACAAACATGGGATCTACATAGGACACACATGTGATCTACATAGGACACACATGTGATCTACATAGGACACCCATGGGATCTACATAGGACACCCATGGGATCTACATAGGACACCCATTGGATCTACATAGGACACCCATGGGATCTACATAGGACAAACATGTGATCTACATAGAACAAACGAACGTTTGTCCAGCTAAAATATAACATATACCATCCAGTGACGAAAGCACACCCCAGCGACCAGCTGATAGAGTGAAACTTGGAAGAGAGATTCTCGTCTGAGTGCAGTTTGTCTGGAACGTTTATACAGAGAAGACCTGGAGACATAAACTAATGAGATGACGAAGACACGGAAAGCCACCTTAAGATGATGACACGGAACAGGAAGTCGTAGCATACGTTTGTGTATGTTTGTTGGGGAATTGAAACGGGATGAAGGATTTAATGAATGAATCAATTATAACTACTGCTTTAGTAATAATAATAATAATAGTACCATAGTTACCATTCATTAGTTATTTAGGTATCCCATAAGCAGTGCACCGGAGGTAATGTGTCATCAGGAGAATACGGACTTCTAAGCGTCTTGATTCTGAGGATTGGAGATGGGACAATCCAGGCGCTAGAATTGTGACATCCAGCATCGAGAGTGTGACAGCGTGACATCTGTTTGTGTTGACTCTGGATTCTCATGTTCGACTCCGTACCCGGCACAGTCGTTTCATTGTCGTTACTTTCGGCTCTTAATATTTCTTCTTTTCTTCGTTCATGCTCTCTATTCGTAATTTGCTTCATCTTCCCGTTAGCTTCCTTTTGTTTTTGAATTGGCTGTTACCATTATGGGGGCTCCAATGTTTCTCTTAATATGGAAAATTTGACACCATGACATGGACAGAGGTCAACAACAGAATTAATAAATACAACTGGAGACAGGAAGTTGTGAAGTAAAATGATCTCCTACGCCACTAGGCATGGTTCCTGACAAAATATATTTTTAGATTCCATCGATTTCTTTGCCTAGGAGATTCTAGACTAACATCTGCCTTGTCGTGCTTTTAGCTAGTTCAGTTATATATCACGTTCAGCTTCGAATACTTTATAAACTAAAAATGCAAAACAATGCTTTATATTAAATCTCAGCTTTATCTGTCACTGCTTAACGCTCAGGGATGCAACTTTGGTTGAAAGTTAGATATTAATTGTATTGTTTCCCTTATATGTACTCTACCGAAAATAGTAACACTTACCAAAGAAGAACGTGCAAATGACGTTGTGCAAAAAAATACAATAGAATGTGTGATCCCGTATAAACACATTGCGATCCTCGCTGCTGCTTCGTAGTTCTTGTACTGTGGTGATGGACAGTGGTTTTTATTAATAAATTTTGTTGCCGCTAGGTATTGGTGTTTTTTAATTGTTTTTGAATTTAATTCCCGTCTTATGACGCGCTTTTACACCAGTCCTGTATATAAAATCTCTGCTTTTTCTCTCAGTGTGTAACGCTAAGGGATGCAACTTTGGTTGAAAGTTAGACATTAATTGTATTGTTTCCCTTATATGTTCTCTCCCGAAAATAGTAACACTTACCAAAGAAGAATGTGCAAATAACGGTGCCACTAACATCTCTCTATCATACTTTGTACAAAATTAGTTGGTTCCCTTACATCGATGTATTTTTTCATTAAAAATAGTGCTTACAAATATATTAATATTAAAGTTTGTAAAACTACATTTTTAGTAAAATGTTACTTGAAGATGCGGAGATCCATGATTTAAGTTGTACTAGATTAAGACAACAGATAATCAAGATGCTTTTCTGTTATGTTCAGACTTTTAACATCAGATGTAAAACAAATATTTTGGTGTTTTTTTTTTTAATACTTTTGAATAAGTAAAATTGCCGTTAGGTATTGGTACTTTTGAATTAAATTCCCGTCTTATGACGGGCTTTTACACTAGTGCCCGGCCATATAGCTTTATTTAAACATATTATTTGGGATTTACGGCATTACGTCGAAATATTGTTAAAAGCAATAGTTCGATTGATTAATATTTTGCTGATTAATAGTTGTGTCAATATGTCACGATACTTATCAAATGTTCTCCAAATCCACCTGACAAATATCGACTTTTTCCTGCAGTATAAGAAATTCCCCAACAGTGGAATAACAGTAATAACTGACTATGGGGATGCGCCCCTGCGGTGATAGCCCTTCAGTCATAACTGACTATGGGGATGTGCCCCTGAGGTGATAGCCCTTCAGTCATAACTGGGGATGCGCCCCTGAGGTCATAGCCCTCGGCTCCTTTTCTTCCCTGGTGTACCTTTCGTCGTGCTCTTTTCTTTTATGCTTGTTGCTCACTCCGAGTTGGCGCCGTAGGCAGCATCGCCAATTGGTACGACCGACAGCTTCTTCTTCCCAGGTTGCTGGATTTACGTCCAATACCTGCCTGTCTCTCTCCCCCTCATTTTTGAATCTCAGCTGAGGTCGCCCAACTAGCTGTTATCATCTGCTAGCTGCCCGTGGAGGAGATCTGTAGGGATGTGACCATCTTCCATGTGGCGGACATGGCCAAGCCAGCGTACTCTGTGCTGTCTAAGCGGTATATACATGCTTAATGATGCGTACTTCTCACACTCATAAAACAAATATGTGTACGGAAAAGTATAAAAATCATTTGAAGATTCCTATTCACTGTTTATTTAGTGACGTCATTGCATCTATTTTACTTGTATATTTATGATGGGACACTCTGTGCATAGCGATACAACAGGAGGCAATCTAATCATCCGAAGTTTTCCCCGTCGATCAAGTGTTTCGGCTTCTTAATCTCATTTACACTCTAAGGGAGGAGGGTCCACTTAGGTCATGACTCCCAAGTGTCATCCTCCTGGTTGCTCTGTGCTCCGAGTCTCTGCATCTTCGGCATTTTTCTGTTACCTCTACTTGCCGGTGATCAAGTCATGCATGCGGTTATGAAATATGAGGACATGACCCTCGGGACAAAAAAAGTCGAGCAGGGGCGGGTTAGTACCGTCCAGTGCCCCTAGATCTATAGAGAGTTACGCCAACTATGTCAGAATCGAAAACGAGGCTGAACGACGTAGACGCCATTTTCGGTTGGACAATACGAGGACTTGTAACGAGAATAAGCATCGAGTAAGATTTTTTTTTTTTAATTAATGAAGAAAAATATCCCGTTCAACCTCTGATGGGTTATAATAAGGATATATATTGTTTTCAATTCCAAATAATATGAACAACTGCCGACATGAGAAAGTAGCATCACATTTGTCAAATCACTGTAAATAGGGACAATCACAATTATGCTAATACGTTAAATAAATAAACAAATACAAAAAAAAAACCAAACAAACAAACAAAATCAAGAAGAAACTCTGAACAAGAATAATATAAAAATGGAGGGGTGTAAAGGCCTGGTGTTTCCAGTTATATAACTGACTTTAACAGATATTTAATTGACTTTCATCTGTTAAAAGTCATATGCATTGTAAGAACAGCATCAGACCTTCACATTCCCAGCCACTAATATTAACATTTGTTCGTGTTAAATATTGTTTGACTATAATTATAAATTATATATATATGTATGTATGTATGTATGTATGTATGTATGCATGCATGCATGCATGCATGCAGGCAGGCAGGCAGGCAGGCAGGCAGGCAGGCAGGCAGGCAGTCATGCATACATACATACATACATACCTACCTACCTACCTACTACCTACTTACCTACCTACCTACCTACCTACCTACCTACCTACCTACCAACCTACCTACCTACCTACCTACATACCTACCTACATACCTACATACATACATACATACATACATACATACATACATACATAC